>JAQFYM010007440.1:0-10390 GCA_034694785.1 Agrenia bidenticulata
TTTATGGCATTTGATCTACCATGGTAGATTTTTCATCCAATCGTAAGACTATAGAACCGGTGGCGTACCCAGATTTTTTGAAGCGCTAAGTAGTCAGTGTTCTTATAAAAATGCTTACAAACATATTTTTTTGCCTGTATTGACCATTACTTTTTTTTAAAAAATTTTTGTATTAAAATTTTTTCTTTAGTGTTAAAATAGAAAAATACTCTGCACAAAAAAAAACCCTTTTAATTTCAGGCGTGATTTTTTTTCTGAAGGGTGGGGGTACACTATTCCCCTCCCACTAACCCTCCAAACTGGATACGCCAGTTAGTGTTTTCGACCCGGGTACAATGATTTTTGCCATTTTCTTGGAGAAAATAATACCCGGGTAATTTTTCGGGTACCCGGTTAGTTTTGATGAAATTGTATTTTTAATATAAATGTATATCTAATGTTAAAATATGTGATTTTTTCACACAAAAATATAACAAATAAAAATGTAATAGAAAAAATTTTACTTTTAATGGTTTTTATATATATAATATATATTTTTTTTATTTCCTACAGGCACCGCTTTATAGTACTATTTTTTTTTTAACATAATGCAAAATATAAAAAAATACGAACAAAAGTAGCTTCTATTTATACACAAGTCTAGTTTGACGCATTATGAGCAATTTTTTGTCATCAATAAATTACTTTTCTTTCTTAAAACATATTACGCAAAATACCAAATTAATGTAAAAAACACCAAATGTCAATTAATGTAACTATTATATATATCATAACATTTTTTAACATTTATATAGGTATCTCTTCATTTTATTCATATAAAATAAAATAGCTTCTTATTATCCCTTTCGCTAACATGACCACATATATGTGGTCATTTTCCAACCCCTTATAGAACAAGTCCACATATATGTAGAAAAATCCAACCCCGAATAAAACGGCGACCATATATACGTGGTCGGTAACTACAATCATAAATATAAAGAAATAAAAAATAAAAATAACCATGTATACAAATAAACAATGAAAGTAGTATGTATTAAATCAATTTTTATCTAGTCTAGAATGCAAAACACATGAACGATAATAATAAGGGTTTATTTCAATAATACTCACTTTTTTGAATAAATACACTTAATACCCACTTTTTTAAAATAAATATCTTTAATACCCATACAATATAACAAAAAAAGAAAACGGAAAAAAAAAGTGAAAAAAGAGTTTCGTATAACAATAAATACAACAACTGTAACATTATCACCTAAATTTGTCCCTTTTTTAATTTAGACGACACTTTATAAAATATATGAACACTTTAAAGCATTACACGCAAAGAAAGTAACTAGTATCTAACAATATTCTATTATCATACGTACATACATATTTGCCACATTTTTTTTAGTCCTGTTATTAGTATTGTCTTTTTTGCTTAGAGCATCTATTGAATACTAAGGACCCACGCAAATAAAACATTCGCAAACTGATTCTAACCAGAATAAGATTTGTTAGCGTAGCTTTTTAGAAAAATTCTTTCCTGGTTTGAATCAGTTTGCGAATAATTTATTCTGCAGCGGTTCCTTAAACTATAATAGATGCTCCAAGCAAAAAAGACAATATTAATAACAGGACTAAAGGAAATTCGGCTCAAAGGCACGTATGATGATAAAATATTGCAAGATCCTAGTTTCTGTAAGTTTAATGCTTTAAAGTGACCATATATTTTATAAAGTGTCGTATAAATTGGAAAAAGTGCCGAGGTATAGGTGATAATGTTACTATTGATGTATTTATTGTAAATACAAAACTCAGGTTGTACTTTTATTTCCCGTTTTCTTTTTTTGTAATATTTTATGGGTATTGAAATTTATTTCAAAATGTGGGTATTAAGGGTATTTATTCAAAAAAAGTGGGTTTTATTGAAATAAACCTAAATATCTAATATTGATAGAATAAAAAAAATCACAGCTGTATAAGCATAAAAAAACGTAAATGCGTTCTTGTCACATTATATTGCACATATGCTTGTATTTTTCTCTTTTATAATACCATATAGAATGCATTAAGATCGAATCGAATTATAGAGGAATGATATACCGAGAGTAAGAAGACTCAACGCTGATAAAAGTTACATATAAGGACATCTATTAAGATTAATATGACAAAAATTGCCACCTTTTTTCATTTTCAATGTGTATTTTTAGCTAGGAAAAAATATGTTGTTTACAGACATTTAACAATAATTTATGTGATCAATGAATTTCATATACAACAAAGTTAAAAAAGTTTTTTAAAAAATATTTTTTTTCTTATTTTTTTCTACATATAATTATTAAGCCCTTGTTAGCGAAAGGGTTATTTTAGGTACTGCATTACTATAACAACAGCGACGGTCGATGCAAAGATTCCTAATAAAGAGGCATAATGAAAAATATAATAAATGGTTTAAGCGAATAGAAAAAAACGATTTTTTTTTAAATTTTGCATATATTTATGTCTAATTATTTTTTAAAATTAGAACAAAAACTGAGCGTGCAGAAACAATATAAGAATATAAAAAATTTTATACAAAAATTTTATTTGTCAGATTATGTGTTTTACACATTTTGTTTACCATCTATCACTTTTTGGGATTTTTAAATTATTCACTAGTTAAAATCAATATATATTAGTCTCAAAATGTTGAACGCAAGTTAAAAATCACATTCTTAACATAAATGCTTATAACAATCCATTTTTAGGCTTCAAATAATACGTTTAATTTGCAATGTTACACCCTAACAAAAACCCGGGTGGAAGTTTTCGTGTTCAAAAATTTACCCGGGTATTTAGTACCCGGGTATTCGGGGACACTTACGCCAGTGCATAGAACAATTATTCTTTTATTTTTAGACCCCAGTAAATGACAGAGAAAATAATCAAATAAAACAAAAAAAGCGAGTTAGAGTTAAAAACTATAAAAAACTGCAGAAAAATTGCCGTGATTATATAAATATCTCGAATAAATAGGCTTTACTCAAAGAGCCAGCAGATGTAAATTATTAAAGTTTATAAATGATAAAGCTGAGAATACGTATAGAACGCTGCACAAAGGGCACTGAAAGATTACAATCATCAACAACAAGAAACATGAGATCCCATTAAACGGTTAACTTTAGAGTGGTTGCAACCCAAGTGTTTCACGGTTTGAATAATTATACCCATACCTTTACATTATTCCACAAGTCAAAAAAGACAATATGGATAAGTGGCAATAATAATTTGTTTTTCTGCTTTTAGATAAAGAAAAGTAGTTAAAAATGCGTATAAGAGATACCACAAAAAAAAACCGAATAAAAGATATACTGGGTACGCATGTAAAACTACGCTTGGTTAGAAGCTTGTTTTTCCATGTGTTACTACCTTTTCGTGATATAAAATATTTTAAAAATGTGTAAATTCACCATAGGTAAAATAATTTTAAAAATGGGTAAAAAAAATGTATTACAATTTTCTTACAGTTTTTTTTTCGCATGATAAATTTACCGGTAATGTATTGAGGTTTCGTGCGTTCTGCAGTAAAAAATGAATCATAAAAGAATATAACAAAAATTACAACTAATACTAAAAATTATTTATTATAAAGTCAACGGTACAAAAATTCTGTTTATTTGTGTTTATACCACTGGACTGGTTTAACTATTATATAAATATCAATTATTCGCTTTAATTTATTTTGCAAAGTATTCTTTATCACAAAAGCTAAACAAAACGCGAATAAGGTGTTTTTTTTACAAACAAGTTGTAATAGTATGACTTTATTATTAACTTTTTATACATTTGAACGTACAATAAATAACCGTTGTACGTTCGTAGGGCAGTATTTTATTTTTTCTTTATAAACAGTACAATATCTTTTTTATAACTATTTGGCTGTCGTAGAAGTACCAAACAGCATTCCAAAATATTTTTTTGTTAAAATTTTTTAGACTTCTAAATACACGAAAACTAAAATTTACATTTTTAATTTTTGGTTTTTTGGTTTTACTTTTAATTGTTTATATATATTTATAAATATTCTTTTTTGAAAGAATCGTTTTTTGATATTCTTTGTGGTATAAAATTCAACCTTTCTACCTTTATTAGAAATCAATTTTTTCGTTTCTAATATTATACACATTTGTTTATTTAAATCAATATATGCAGGCATATGCTATGATATGGCGTTCTTTAGATTAATATTTTTAATTCATATATAATTTAGTTTTTCTAATATTTTTGTTATATTGGGACTTTTTTTTTTGTGTACAAGTGTCTTCCAGCAGATCTTTTGGCACAAACAGGCAATTCATTTATTTGAGTATCGTCCATCCTTTAATTAGTGTAAAAACACCTACCGAATACTAAGAAAGCTTTATTTAACGATTTGTGCACATTAAGCATAGTTCGACACGCAAAATATATTTAGATATACACTAATTCACATAAACAGCAAAATGTATCATTATTGGCATGCCCTTTACTATTTTTCTAAAACCTATAAAAGGAGAGTGTGGTTTAAATTTTTGCTGTCATTTATGCAGATTTCTTTTTTTTCAACCCTTTTTACATTTTTAAAATTCTAAATAATCTTTTTTATGGGGAAAACGAATAAAAAAATAATTGTACCCATGATTCAAAAAAACATGAAAAAATTACCAAGGATATAAATATACCCATGGGGAAAATTAAAACACATAAAAAGGGAAACTTTTCATATGGGTTAAAATTAAACCCCTAAAATTTATAAAAAATGCCCATGGGTTAAATATGTGCCTTATGGAACAAATATCAGCCCAGATGAATGTCACAAGATAACCATGGGTACAATACAATACATGTCCAAGGAATGAAGTTTCAATAGTAAATAAATTATTGTATTATAAGAAAATATTCTAATGATTAATTGTTACAACATAAAAAAGAATCCGTTTACCGACCCAACAGTCAATAAATTATCACATAATTTCTAAAAAAAATTGAATACACCGCAAAACCGTTCCAGAGATGTTTTGAAACTCTTATGAAACATCATCTGTAATAAAAAGATATTTAGCTATTTTTGTTTTTCGTTTATTTTATCTTAAATTTATATTATGCACTCAAAAAAACAAAAAATGGTCCCGCAGCAATATTAGACCTGCACGTCTGGTTTTGTACCACGCCGGATCAGACCGGATTCTGGTCCGGCCGGGCCGGTTATCACTTTCCGAGAAACATTCTTTTTGTTTTTGAATATCAGTAAAATAACGATACAGTGCGAACATTTATTTTTTCCCATATACTGCTCTTGCATAATATAACAATTGAAAGCTTTGGTATTCGATCGAAAATAAAGTTCTATTCTTCAAAAATATCATTTCAAGTTTGTAGCATTCATATGCACATTTGTTTCCTGTAAAATATTATTAATTATTTGCAGTGCTTAATGCTTGTAACCGCAATCAGTTAATTTGAATTACCAAAGTGTAAAAAAGTTTATTATATTTGTTGTAGACGATAAAAAAACACTATTTAGGAAAATAAAGTTCATTTGGCTTTTTTACAATTGCTAGGATACGTAAGTTTTTCCATAATTATATTGATTTCTAGTTGTAAAACCACTTAAATTTTTTTTGATGGCATAAAAAAAAATAAAAAAAAATGGGTTTCAGAAAAATATATTGTTGGCACTTTTTATGCATCATGTTTGGTTATTTAAGTTTCCGGTTTGGTCCGGCACGGTCATGCGATTACATACTCCAGTCCGGTTCGGTCCGGGTCGGTTGTGCGAGCACAAAAGTCAGTCCGGTTCGGTCCTGGCGGTCAACTCCCGGAACGTACAGGTCCGTACTAACAATTAATCTCCATGTTACAATTTTATAATCAAGGTTAACACTTATATACTATAAAATAGCAAAAATTCTAGAAAAATACCATGTAAAGAAATTAGTGTATTTTTTTCTACCATATAAGATATGCAGTACCTTTTACCATGGCCAAATCGTAAAAATACTATGGTAGAAAAAAAGCACGCCCTAAATAAATATTTATGAGAAGAAATCAAAAAAAGAAAAGATATACTATTACTATAAACTTACTATACAGGATTCCGTAATTTAATAGAACAGTTTTATTTTTTTTTTAAAAGCTCTTTAAATGAGGAGAATAACAAAAGACGAAAAACAATATTGGCATCTAATATTATACCTTAAATCTTTTAAACGAACATACAACAAGTTTACCCGTTCATTTCCATGCAGACCAATATCATTATGTTTTTTACTTTGGTAATTTTATCCTCTTTGTTGTAACACGTAGTGGGATGGATTATTTCGGATATATTTTTGCTTTATTTCTAAGCTTTTGAAACGTAGATTTTTCGCAAATCTACCTGCAACACTATCTGTTACTATTAATAAAAGAAACTTTTACATAAAAAAGAATGAGGGTTTTAGTCCGCCGATTCGAACAATGAAAACATTAGTAGATATTTGTATATAAAAATTATATTATCCAGGAAAAAGTATTTTAAAATTTTCTTCCATTGTAAATCTCTATATTTGAGGGGGTTGATTAAATCACAAATTTACTGTTTAAGTTAATTACGGACACCATGTACACTATAAGATATAGGCCGTGTATCATTTCCTATCCATAGTATATTTGTCGTTCGAAAAACATACCAAAATAAAAGCTATATAATAATTTTCTAATTTTTACATTTTTTTGTATTTTTTTGTATCTACAGTATTTTTTTTAGATAAATATAAAAATGGCATGGTTTTGGCTTAAATTTCATGATTTTACTTTGATTTACATGGATTTTTACTACTTTTTCATGAAAATAATTAAGCCCCCCCCCCCTAAAAAGGACCCAGAAATGACTTAAAAAAGCATGGATTTTTGAAAATGAATATAAGATGAGGATGAAGCACAATTCAGAGAGCCATTTGCTTGTAAATTTATTAAAAAAAAAGAAAAATACTTTTAGTACCATTTTATTATATAAACGATAGGGAGTACACAAATAATAAAGTGAACAATAAGGATAAAGGTTTACAGGATCAAATTACAGAGAAGAAGAAAGGAGGAAAATCAAAAAGACCAATTAAACAAAATAATGACAGATGAAAGGGTATTCCTGCATTTCGGTACCCCTTATAGGATCTCAATACTTCCTATTTCCCTCCATTTTTTGATCAGACATAATTATACTATTAAAAGAATAAAACTTTATTTTAAACACTAATCTATGTATTAGAACAAAATTTAAACGCATACAACAAAAAAAATCTGTAAAAAATAATGTTAAATTTTTTGCAAACAACGTCTAGTTTGTAAAGAAATGCTACAACAGATGTTTTAACACTTTTTTATGTTGTGTCTAATAGTTTACATACATTGCTTGTACTTTTTCTTTAGAAAAAAGTTCAATTTTTTTATTTTTACAAGATCTTATATTTTTTGTAGTACACAAAAATTTTTTTTAGAAAAAAATTGCATTAAAAGTAAAGGGAAGATGGAAAATAAGTCTTGTGATCTTAAAATGGAATTTTGATGCGTTATCATATTAATTTTCGTTTATTGTATCTCGGATTATTTGTTTTTTCAACCCACTACTTTTTATGCCAGCGTAAATAATTAATTTATGTTAAGTAAAACGTTATAAAAACAAGTTTTTGTTTTAAACTGTAAAAACATATGCGCAAAGTAATATGTGTGAATATTTAAAAGCCGCGTTAAGCATGTTTCTGTACAAAATACGTAGTAAAACATCTGCAGTAGCCGATAAACACAAACTTGCATAAATATAGTACAAAAAAATTTTACATTTTTTTTACGAATTTTTTTTGTGTTGTTTGGTTTATATTTTGTTCTAATACATAGATTATGTATAAAATATATTTTAATTTTTTAAATAGTATAATGATACTTGATCAAAAAATGGTGGGAAATAGGGGGTAATATGAGAATCCTATAAAGGGTACCGAAATGCAAAAATACCCTTTCATATGTCATTATGTTTATTCTGTCTATTTGATTCTTCTCCTTTCTTCTTCTCTGTAAATTGATCCTGTAAACCTTTATCCTTATTGTTTTCTTTATTATTTGTGTACTCTCTATCGTTTATATAACAAAATGGTACTAAAAGTATTTTTCGTTTGTTTTTTATAATATTTTTTGCAATTCACTCTCGGAATTGTGCTTCATCCTCAGCTGATATTCATTTTCACAAATCCATGCTCTTTTAAGTCATTTCTGGGTCCTTTTTAGGAGGAGGCTTAATTTTTTCAATGAAAAGTAGTAAAAATCCATGAAAATAAAGGTAAAATCCATACAATTTATAAAAAAAAGCCGTTTTAATATTTACCCTATTTTTTAGTTTAGCTGTAGAGTAAAAATGTGTTTTTTTATATATACTATAGATAAAAAGTGTAGCTGTAGGATGTTATTTACTACAGCTACGCTGTTTTTTAAATTATTACTACTGATAAAATATTATCTATATGTAAAAAACCTAACAATAATTTACTCTACAGCTAAGGTAAAAAAAACTATAGATATAATGATTTAATCTATAGTATAAAAATCATACATTCCCATTGTGTATGGTTCGCTTACACTACACGGTATAATGCACGCCCGTGCACTTACGTCTCTAACATATTAACAGAAAAAATATTAAATATTATTGTTTATTTATATTACTGTATTGAGACTTTATCACTCCTTTGCTCGTGATTGCAGCAAAATTCCCGTCAGGTCTATTCCTGATGATATTTGTTATTTTGTTTAATATAAGTAGGGTTCGCCAACTTGCAAGTTACTGTAACTTAAGTGACTGTAACTTACAGTAAGTTACTGTAACTTAAGTATAACATGTAAGTTAAACTTAAAATACTAGACTATCTTATAAGTAATTTTACATTTTTACTAGTAATTTGTTGTAATAGATTTTGTAAAAAAACAATTTTACTGATTAAAAATCTAACAAAATTCCTATTATAAGTTAAAGGATCTTAAAATACTCAGTACACTTGTATCATTTTTTTTGCTTTACTTATTAAAATTTAAAAAAAAACATGCAAAATAACAAACGCATAAGTTTTCGCTTAAAAAGCATTTTTATTATGGAATATTTGCAAAAAATGGCACTATAAAAAATTATTTTTTTTCCAGTTGAAAAAAACTTGTTTTCAATTTTTGTAGTAAAAATAATTTACTTTATTTTTTTCCAGTTACAATAAAATTGTTTTATTTGTTTTGTAGTCATAAAAAAATTTTAAAAAAGGTTGTTTTACAATTACACGTAAAAAGAAACAGCAATAACACATTTTTTTGTTCGGGGTTTAAATGGTTTAGTAAACCTTTACCATGTCATTCTGTATAAGATAATGCAGTAATTTACATGTTACCGTCTAAATGATGCACTCCTGTAAGTGAACTTGGCGGCGTTAAATACGATATTAAGCCACTTGCATGTTAAAATTTTGTTCAATGTGGTAGTTGGCGCCGCTAAGTGCCACTTCGCGGATGTATTAACTTGAAAGGTTTTATATATAAAGCGTTATATTAACGCCTTTTTAAAAATATTAGATGTAGTAATGTAAAATTGAAATGTAAAAATATGTTACTAAAGTTTGCTTGTTCGGTGTAAAATGCCAGTATAAGACATTATCGAACTAAACCCTTATTCTTATCTGCCTTTTTTTTAAATGAAGCTTTTATGTAATGTTAGAATATATATGTAGTAATCGGAATACCGATGGATATGGGGCAAAGCGTCTTAGCATACCTTAACAAACGAACATACCTTGACTTCAAGGTTTATAACCCAGTAAAATACTATATTACATAGCCACTTTATAAAGCAAAATTTCAATTTTTTAGCCCTTCCCCTGGAAAAAAATTCAGATAATCCCTTGTATAAATGTGATACAAAAACAATAAATGCTTAATTAATACCTTCTAAAATACTTAAAGGCAAATTTAACATTCATATGATCGTATTGCAAAGTTTTTTTTTTATAATAGAAAAATACAAAGGAGTAAAAATACAAAAAAAAATATATGAAGTTACACAAAAGTACCGTAACTTACTGTAACTTTTTGTAACTTAATGTAACTTACTGTAACTTGTTGTAAGTTACTGTAAGTTGCCGAACCCTACATATAAGCAAACCAAAAATTTTACAAAATGGACATTTTCTGAAATTTGGGTTCCACTCTATCTTTAACTTATGATCATTTTTACATGCATTTTAGTCTGCAAGGGTGTTTACTTTTTTTTCATTGTAAAGGTTTATTTTTTTACACATTTAAAAAGATTTGTTGTACAGCCAACTCTTTTTACTTTAAAATATGCATATTTGTTTTTATATTATTATACAGGTAC
>JAQFYM010007441.1:0-10387 GCA_034694785.1 Agrenia bidenticulata
ATGAATCTGGCCATGAAAAACCTGTTCTATATACTAGCCGTCTTTTAAATTCCGCTCAGCAACGTTACTCCACTACTTAACGTGAATTTTTAGCTATCTATATGGCCCTTAAAATTTTCCATCCTTATGTCTAAGGTAGACATTTTACAATCTTTACTGATCATATGCCAATTATAGGTCTTAAATTTGCTTCAAACACTACGCGTATATCTAAACGCCTTACTAATTGGGCTTTATTAATTCAGGAACACGATTGTGAAATTGAATATACTAAGGGATCACAAAATCAGTTGGCTGATGCTTTATCTCGCAACCCAAACGCTGATCTTTTGGTTAACTTAATTGACCAATCTAAACATGTTGAATTGCTTGTGTTAAATATTGCTTTATATGAACTCGCTGAACTCGCTGAACTCCAAAAATCTTGGATTGGATTGTCAAACTCTCATTCAAACCACCCCCAAGCATTTCGAACTTCGAAATGACATTCTTGTTAACACTCAACGTACTTATACTCGTCCTGTTATTCCTTTGCTTTTACGCTTAAAATTTTTAAAAGAGGTTCATAGTATTCCTCTGTCTGCCCCTTTGGGATTTACTCGCTCCTACGAGAAGTTAAGTATGAGATTTTATTGGCCTTCCATGCGTTTAGATTTATATAATTTTATAATGTCTTGTTCTGTATGTCTTCGGAAAAAGCGTCATTACGGCAAACTTCACGGAGAATTAACTCCAATTCCTGTTCCTGACTATCCTTTCCAATTTGTGTCTACTGATATTTAAGGTCCTTTCCCGACATCTGAATCTGGTCATAAATATATAATTAATGCTATTTGCTATCTTTCTAAATTTGCAATCATTCAGGCTATCCCTGATCAAATTGCCCCGACCGTGGTGAAATTTCTTGAAGAGCAAGTATTTTGTAAATATGGCACTCCGCAGTATCTATTGTCCGATAATGGTCCTTGCTATATTTCGCATCTTTTGGCTACCTACAGTAAATAATATACCATTACCCATAAATTTATAACTCCCTATAATTCCAAAAGTAATGGTTTATCCGAACGATTACATCAGACTACTTCTAAGATGATTTCCCGCTATGTCAACAATTTTCACACCAACTGGGATCTATTTCTACCCCAATTAAATCATGCTTATAATACAACTATTCAGGCTTCAACTAAGCTTTCCCCTTTTTATGTTTTATATGGTCGCCATCCCACCTTTCCGTATGAATATAATATGGATACTTTCAATTCTGCAGGTCAATCAAAGTTACAAACCCTAACCGATATACACGCACTAGTTAAACTTACCTTAACTAAGAAACAACTACGTTATAAATCTAGGGAAGATTCTCATCGTAAATCTGTTTCTTTTAACAGTTAAATTGCGACACAGTTAAATTGCGTTACCCTAAGCCTTTCGCCCGTGGGTTGTCTCTTTAAATTAAAATTAAATTCTCTCACCTACGTTGTCAAAGACACTACTAATGACAAAACTCGCAAAGTGCATGAGATTAGTTAATCAATTTTGTCTATATGAAACTGACGATGTCCCTATCTTTAAATCCCTTTCCGAATTTATCCAAGACATACAACACCCTGAATTGCTTATTCGTCTTCTTAAATCTATTTCTATTCACTCTAATACTCTCTTACCTTTTATTTATTTTACTTTCATTCCTTTTACTTTTGCCACTTCTAAATTTGTTTTTACTGATCAGGATGTTAATGCTGTTCTAAGCGTCCTAGATCTTCATTCCGCTTCTTATGTTATTATTTTTCAAGATTTTCTAAATCCATCATCTTCAAACTCTCTCCCTACTGCATTTCTTACTACTTTACATCGCCGGGCAGTTCTTCAAACCTTTAAAATTATCTATATAACCTACCCTTTTACTTTGGACAATATTTTGCCTTTCATGACCTCCCTTGGGAACAAAAAAGTTTTATTTTGAGGACCCCATACCTTTTCTTTCTTAATTCAAGTTTATATCCACAAATACATATCCCAGTCCCTTTATCCTTCATTATATATGGCCACGTTGACTTTACTTCTTCCGTTTTATCAACAGAATTTCGGGCTAGTTTGAGTATACTTCCCCAACCAACCGAAAACCTAGCTGTTGACTCGGAATCCGAGGACGAGCCAGCATCCATTCCTTATGTTCCCACAGCTTCCCCTTCCCGTAAATCTCGTCGGGTAACACGTAAGCCTCTTGGGCAATCCGTTAGATTAGCATATGAACTTAAAATTTGAATTCATTTCGACTTTCAATTTATTTTGCTTCATAATTTTTCTTAATTTTTACTTTTTCATTATGTTTTTCTTCTTTAATCTTCCTTCTCTTATTTCGGTCACCCTGGCAATTGCGCTAAATATATCCCACCAATCTCGTGAGGTAATGAACCTATTTAATTCCATGGAACACCCCAAACCCACCCCTTTGTACTATTTCCGTGGATGGTCTACAGGTCTACACATTTTGTGTTCAAAATTCCCCCTCCGATAGATTGCCCTTTATTAACTGGTACCCACATGGAAGCTACTAAGGTTATCTCTGTAACATTATGGTGGCAAATTATTGCACATGCTTTGAGTGCTTACGAATGCTATAAAATAGTATCGCACAAAACTCGGTCCTATTTTTTCTTTGTCTCTCATACCCAAACTAATAAAGAGGGAAACGGTAACTAAGGAAGAATGCAGAAATACGGTTTTTACTCAACGAACCCCTGACCGTCGCCAATTATTTCCAATTCTTGAAGCTTTTTTCGGCACTCAAACTAAGAATGACTTAGATTATAGCTGGCCTTACACTGTAGATTCCACAGTTGTAAATTATTATTATGCTAATATTCGCATTTCTGTTAATAATGTAGATAAAAACACTATTTCCACGGCTAAGCTTATTGAAGATTGCAAAGTCACAAAAGCATATTGCCCTACTGATGATGGCATTCTTATATGGTCCACCTCAGAAGCTAATTCTTGTCGATTAAAACAAGGAGCTTCAACTAAATGCCTCTTATCCTCCAATCGTATGTCTTGCCCAGAACTCAATATTGCAATTACTCAATTGACGGCTACATTCTTTTGTGATCGTCAAATAGGCTATAGTGCCCAAGGTATCCTATACACCCCTGATATTACTAATACTGTCAATTTTACTACAATAACTACAGCAGAATTGTTAGTACTTATCCCAAATCCCAAACGAACCCGTAGATCGTCCAAACAAACATTTAACAATTTGCCAACAATTCGCGGAATTTCCCTTCCCTCCATCAAACCTGATTGTCAAATAAATGGAGAATTACAATACTTATATGAAACCGTAGCCACGAATTTTACTTTTGGCATTCAGACTGTGCACCGTGAAATGTGTCGTAGTCATCAATTAGAACTTGAACTTGTTCGTGCCCTGGCCGAGGGTGGACAGGCAAGTTTAATGGTTAGAGCCCTTATGCGTGATCGTAGATATCGTGCAAAATTAAATGGAGATGCACTTTCCGTCTTTAAATGCGACGAAATTAATCAGTATATGCTCCTTCCACAACAGGAAAATTGCACCTTAGAATGGCCAGTGCAATTTTTTTTATAAATTACATACTCGCCAAGGATGAATGTCCGGCTTACGTCACGAAATTTTTGATACCCCTACCTATGTAGATTGTCCTGCCCCAATTTTTTATATTTGACACTGGAAAAAATATGGTACACCTGACTAATTGTTCTGTTATTACACAACTACCCGTACTCCCTTCTCCTAGTGAAGGTATTACACTTAAGGATGAGCCAACGTTATCCCTTCCCACCCCTGGTGTTTATTCCTTTTGAAAAAATTTGGTCAACAAGATACGTTCTTGTCAATTATAAAACAGATGCGTCAATCCAAGCGCATTGATAAAATAATCGAAGACCAACAACGAGGCAAATCCCTCAACCCCGAACAACTTCATATTCAGATGATGTTTCGTGATTTTGCCCTTGACCCTCTCAAAGAATTATCTTTCAAATTTACGGCTGTACTGATATTGTTAATCGTTTTATATATTTTGTCAAAAGTTTTTCATTTTTATCGCTTTCGCATATCTTCACACTTTTAGTGTCTTAAACGTCTCCGTTTCCTCGGATTTTATTTCATCAGTTCAGCTATTCAAACATATACTAAAATTCCGATAAATTCTACTGATTCTCATATTCCTCCAACTAGCTGTCATTCTTAATCCTTTTGTACCCATTTTGCTTCAGCTCCCACTTACCAATTTCGCCCAGTTCCTTCAGCTCGTCCTATGATATCTCAACCAGAATATTTAGAGCTTGCCCCTCTTATCCAGGTAAATCAAATAGACGACGAAGAACCTCTTCCTTTGTATCCATTGGACCCTTTGTTTGAATTAAAGCGGATCAACTAATAATGCGAACTCTTCAGATTCTCCGCCTTTGCTTTGTTCTTATTTTATTTTTTATTCTTTATAAATTACAATCTCGTCATACTACAATGAATTCATTAATCCAACATGCCCATCATTTAGATGAATACGAAAACTTTAAAATCAACGATAAACACTCTTTCATTACCCCTCAACCTTTTATTTAGGCTGTCCCAGAGACGACAATTCCTGTGTCTACTGTTTCTACAATCTTGCCTTCAAATAATAGTCTTATCCCTACGCGCTCAAGCACTCCCACTGAACTTTCAACACATACACAAAAAATTCTCCCTTCTTCTAATACTATCCTTACGACTACTTCATTTATTTCCACCACTCCACAAAATATTCCCACTTTTCCTCGCTCTGATCCTTTTCCTGCCGAATTTATTCCCACTTCTGTTTCATCACCAACACTGAATCTTCCCACTTTAAATCTAACTACTACTCAAGATGTTCCTACTCTTGTTCCTACCATTCTAAAACATGTTCCTACCACTTTCCCAACAATTTCCACCACTTCTCAAAATATTCCCAACACTTCTCAAAATATTCCCACCACGAATATTCCCACCACTTCTCAAAATATTCCCACCACGAATATTCCCACCATTTCTCTATATATTCCCACCATTTCTTTAAATATTACCACCACTTCTTCAAATATTCCCACCACTCCCCTACATCTTTAAACGTCCAACCTTCCTATTTCTGCCTCTCCAACCATTTCAAATCCTTTTTTTTCCCCATTCCATTCCAACTTCTGCAGCCACTTTTCAACCCTCTCCAAAAATATCTCTTCTGACCCACTTACCTTCAAGGTTACCCACTTCATCCTCTCCAAAAAAATCTTCCACTCGTTCTACTTTTTCATTCCCTCCTCTCGTCCCGGTTCCTTCGACCACTGCTAGATATACCTTTATAGGTAACTTCTATAGACAACTTCCAGAACCGATTCTGTTTCATGCTGTTTACTGTCGTAAAACGTATTTTGAAGCAACTACTTTTTCTAATTTTTTTGGGCAATGATCGGTAACATTTAGAGAAATCAATTTAATTATTACCGAAGATGAGTGCCTTGATTGGGCTTACACTCAAAATTTTCATTGAACGAAGTATAAACGATCCCAATTCAATCCGTAATAATTCTAGACCTACGAGGAAAGTTTTAACTATTAAATATCATTGGATGAGAACAACGATCAATTCAATCACTGAAGAACAAGTTGAATTTATTAGGGAAGATTCCAGTTCCACTGATATCTCTAAATTACCTTTCATGTTTACTAATCCGTGCCATGGTAAATTCTCCTGTCAAACCAACAATGGTTTCATACTTTGGATGCCCCACTACAAGATCCTACAATCTTCTCTAGTGATTCTGCAAAGAAGCACATGCTGTCAACAAAATTAATTGTTTGATTAAGTTCTATAAACTTTTCCGTACTCAGAGCAATCAGATTGCTACTTTTAGCAATTTCATCGTCTAATGCTTGAATTATAAACTTGCTATCATACCCTGTAAGATTATGTATAAAGCAAGGAAACTTTGTACGCAACGAAGCACTTAAATTGCATTCCGAATGCGCTAGACCTATAAGTTTATATGGAGGAAGATGAGAATGATGCCGAACTGCATCTTGTTTTTTATCTATACCACTAAACAAAGATTTCTCTGGGGGAGATTTGAAAGCCTCTGCTGCATCCTTCTCATAATGTTTACATTCTCCTTGCATTTCCTTTGCATGTTCTAATATCTCTATCCAAAACCCCTTACACACATCGATTCCCTCATGTTCTGGATTTTTAGGATTAAGTCGAAATTTTTTTATTATGACTGGTTCATTTTGATGGTCTAAACAAGTCCAAGCGTACCCTGAAGGAATATACTTGTGAGTCTTTAGGGTGCCTGTCTTTGACTGTACTGAATCGGATTGGGTTTTAATACTAGGTAACACTGATTCAAAATCTGCTACATAAATGAATGGCATGGTTTGTGTTCTAGGACATACTTTAAACACCATTTTAGAATTATAAGGAGGGAAATTGGTTTTTTGCAGACCTAGAGCCGCAAAATTAGCAATGTGATTAGCCATCTTTTCTGTCGCACAAAATTGTAGACAATATCGACAAATATCATGACGATAGATTCTCCTTTGGGTGTCTAACAAATTTGCTAGCTTTGTGATATAAACAAAATGATTAGACTCTTCCCGCATTATATAAGTAACAAGTCAATTGAAACTGGTCTCATTTCTTTGCATGTATATAGAGGAACACATTTTTTTCGTATTCGTTTCTGATTTTGCTTTCTAGAAGACCCTATACTTGCTTGATTAATATCGTCTTCTGAGTCGTTCTCTGACTCATTACAACTATCTACATCAGAACTTATAATTGATTCAGATATTTTTGGCTTCTTTACTTTCTTGACTTTATCAGATTCCTTTTGCTCGTCATCATAACCAATGATTGTCAATCCAATTCTAGGATTATCTTTTTCACATTTTCGAATCTGATCTAATGTAAATGGCCATTCAATTCCAGTTAAATCTACTTTTCAGCTGTTACCCCTATTTGATTATAATAACAAGTGTAACCTACTTTTTTATTCATTTTAGTCATCCTGTTTTCATGAAACTCTGACTTTGAAAGTTGCCTAGTTCTAAAATTACTAATTGCTCTACAACTAGAAGATATGAATTTTAATTTTGCTTTGTCATAAGCTTTAATTGCTTCATATTTATTTCCTTGACTCAAAAGTGTTGGAATTTTTAACATCCACTGTTCTAATTTACGTTTTTCAATCATTTGAATTTTAGTGTACTCAAAGTGATTGTTCGGTTCCGACGATCTTACACGCCACTTGCACTCTGCCCTGTAATACTTGCTGTGGACGAGCCGTTCCAGAGAAGTTGTGGGCATGTCTTCCATCGGATCTGTATTATCCGCTGGTGGAACGTGTCCAGTATCTTCGGACATTCTACTTGCCCGACTTGCAGGGCATTCTACGATGCTATAATTGTGGCTCCAACGCCACAGTCAGATGACATCATATACACCAACCTCAACGATCAAGACGACGACAATGCAACACTACCAATAATTGACACTGAGTACCAAGAGTTACTTAGTGACGGGGAATATCATAGTGATATTCAACCTGAAAATTATGAAGAAGAAGAGGAGGTAATGGAACAGGACCCTGCGGAAGAGGCGGTAGAGGCTGAAGTTATTTGGCTGGCAGACTTCAATCAGTTATTTGGACTTCCATTGGAGTTTGTTTTAGAAGGTGTCATAACCTTATCTTTGGATTCCGATTCTGAAGAAATGGAGATTGATCTCCATGGTAAGCTCATCTTCTTTACTTGTTATTTTGTATTATTATTAATATTGTACTAATCAAATTTTTTATTTATTTTTTATTACAGAACCAATCAAAGTATCAGATGTGGAAGCTGTTGTAAATGGAGGGGACGAGTCCGATCAACAATGGACAACTCTTGTTCCCATCCCCGAAGTAGAATTGGATGTCGAGGCTGGAGGGGACGAGTCCGATCTAGTGGACCAGGCTTTGACACCCCTTAGTTCTGTCCCCATTAAAGACGAGTATGCTTATGATCTCGTTCCGTTTTTGGGGCCAGTGGAGGCCACTGAAAACGATAATCCTACGATCGTACAATTTGACGATTACAACGAACTGATGCTCGCATTTGAAGGGGTAGACGACATTGGGTGTTTGGCAGATGAAGAAGAATAGTTGTTTTATTTTGTTTTGTTTTTTTTTTGTATATATTGAAGAAAAAAAAAATAATAATAATAATAAATTCAATTTTAAATATATTCAAAACTTGATAAGTTCAAGTAATTTTTTGCATGGAATGGACTCACATCACATTCCATCATCTTTGAACCGGCTACGGGGTTCGATCGCTGGACTCAGATTTTTCAACCCGAGTCCGAACCCCTGCTCTAGCTCGCCATTGCATGAGAGATGCATGAATATTTCTATGTATTCTCTTATGGGGAGTCCTATCCATGTATTCTCTTATGGGGAGTCCCACTCACATTAAACCCTTACGGGATTTTCCTATCCCGTCCCTCTGAGTCGAGATACCTCATCTCCTCTCTACTTTAGTCATATTCCTTTCATTCCTGTTCTACACTTTTCGTCTACAATAATATTTTTATGTGACCTTAACATTATTCCCATTTCAATATTAAAATGGCTAAGATTCATACCTTATCTTATACCAATACCGGTGCATCAACGACCGAGTACATTCCCAAACATCAACAATTAGCCTTTCGTACGGATCCTACATCTTCATCAGTTCCATTACCCAGTAAAACCAAATAAAAAAAGACAATAGATTCTGACGATATGTTCATTGTAAAGGCAATCTTGGACTTTCAACTTCTCTAGATAATACCAAGCAATATTTGCTTAAATGGGAAGGATATGATCATTCCGCAAACACTTGGAACCAAGATCACATCTCAATTGTCCCGGATTGTTGCGTCAATTTCATCAATCTAGACTGCTCACTCCAGCTCAGCCTCCCCCAGGTTTATCTCCCTCTCCACCACCACCATCGGTTCGTCTTCAAACAATCCGGAATGCTCGCTTGGCATTCTTTACCACCCCACTTTCATCTCCTTCAATCCAAACTGTACAACCACTACAACCATTATCTTCTACATCACTTCATATGGCTACTAAAACTATTCCCATCACCCCCACCTCCGCATTGCGAACAACTTCAACAACTACACTTCCATCGTCTGGCACCAAAACTACTCAGTGTCCAAGTTGTGCCCTTGATTTAAAAAATTTTACAGCTAAACAACGTTTTGCTCACCGGGAGACCCACAAGACCTTGGTTTGTCCCACTTGTTCGTTCGTCATAAAATCTGCACAAACGGATTCTCTGCTTAGACACATCCAAAGAAAACATACATAAATGTTTACCTCTGTTCATTTTAAATGGAATCTTTCCCCAAATTTTCCCCTCCTTTCCCGATTACTGATGGATTTTCATCCCTCTGTAACCTTTTCAGTTCGCGGACAAATTTATTTCTCCGCCGTGACGTATTTAACGAGTACTTTAAAGTATAGCTAGTGTTACGAGTACTTTAAAGTATAGCTAAGGAATATAATATTGGTAGGAATAAAATCTCAGGATAAAACTGAGAGACGAGTTTTTCGAGAGGGCAGATCTCTTTACCGAATAAGATCTCTAGTATCTTTAAGCATCTCATATATTATTGTGAACTTATACGTGTGTGTCCTGTATTAAAATCTTACCTCCAGTTATTACTAAGTGTGTGTCCTGTACTAGAATTTGTATCCTTGCAGCAATTGTAAGTAAATATCAAATATAAATAAATACTACTACTCTTCTCTCTAATACCCTTGAATAATATATCTTTTGCATAATCTCATACAAAGAATATATCTTTTGCATAATCTCCATTTCATTATAAAACCTACCTTAGTTTATTCTTCTGCATACCAAAATAATTTTTTATTATTAAAATCATACGGTATAAATTGGCTACCAATCCCATTAAAGTAGCATTAGTTCCTCCAAAGTTTGGATACCAGTTAAATATATTAAGTTTTTTTGTTTAAAATGTTTTCCCGTATTTAGTTTCCTTTGTTAATATTATCTGTATCTACGAGTGTAGTCTCAACCACTGCAAACTCATCAGGATTTGGTAACTAACTTGTTTACCCTCAAGAAACAATCTAATCCGTTATATCATTGCTGTTACTGTACTTTTATAAGAGCAATAACCATAAAATTATGAAGATGACCCTTTATAAAATAGAAAAGGAATAATAAAATCAAGGTGACTTCAACCCAGATTTCCCTTCTGACATACTTCAGCTCCAGTATAAAAGAGACTCAAGATCCAGCAACAATCATCACTATCTGGAA
>JAQFYM010007442.1:0-10387 GCA_034694785.1 Agrenia bidenticulata
CGACTTTTGATCACGGTGAATTTTTCGGCGATAAATTTTGATGGCGGCGAATAAAGTACTACGATGATTTATGATCGAGATGAATTAGTACGGCGATAATTTAATACGGCGCTGATTTGGGCGCGACGAATATATGAGGCGACGATTTTCGATCTCGGCGAGTAGCAGGGGAAATAGACATACTTTGAATACATCATTAAAACGATTTTTTCGTTATATTTATGCTTCTATTATATAATCTTCGTTATATAGATTAGTTGGGTCACCGTGTGTGACCATAGTACAGCCTCGTGGCCTTGGGTCGCCACATTGATAAAGAATAAAGTTAATAAAAGATTGAACAAATACGAATTCACAAGTTTGGTGGCCAAAGTTTGATTTAATGATGCGTTCCTCACAACTTTAATGAGAACAATAATTACAAAAGAATTATCTCGGATGGAGGTAGAGAACTTAAGAGAACTTAAGATTCTGGAATTTAGTGAAGATGATAGTTAAAGGGTTGGTGGATTTTCAGTCAGTAGCAATTATGAACGGGACGTATTATTATTGTTTTTCAGCTTGTAATTATTGCACCGAGGGAAGTTAACCGGCAGAAATTCTTTAAGCTGGGCATTCTGTTAATTTGTTTTCATTTGACTGCTGGAGTAGTTGTAGACCCTAGACATGTTATTAAGGTGATTATGTAAACCAGGAACTCGAGTGTTAATTCAAGGTTTCGATAAACGGATTTTTTTGGGATTAATAATCCTGCCATGGCCCTCGTTTTTTGTTTGTTCATGATAAAGAATACAACGAATTTGTGCTATTTGGATACGGTCCATGGATAAAGCTGATAGTTATTTAACAATTTTTAGTTATATATTGCCATCCGCATACTTCGTTCCAATCAACGATCCTTCTAAACTATGGCTTCTTCTCCATTTTATTTCAAAAACGGACAACTATTTTGCGAAAATATTGATATCGAAGCCCTTTTTAATTCAATTGGGGAGACAACCCAGGAGTTTTCTGTGAACAGTAAACTGTAAGCCGCTTTGATTTTTACAAACGTTTATTTTAAAACACTCTCTTGTTGTGAATATTTATTTAATAATCATGCAAGCCCTTATTATGTTTTTAAGAATAAAGGTTGACGTTCCATCTACACCAGCCTTCGTATACAGCTCCAGCGCTCTCAAGAGAAATGTAAAGAATTACATTGACGCTCTGGAAGATTTTAATATCCCGAGTCGCTTGGGGTATACTTTACAAGACTAGTAGTACAATATTTTACTAGGGACAAAATTTACATGCATGGTTTAAAAAAATACTAGATATGCAGTGAAAGCAAACGGGAATCATGGGATCCTCCAAGCTTTAAAGAAGCATGGGGTTGAAATGCTAGTAACGGTCTCTGGGAATGAAATTCTTGCAGGACTCAAAGCAGGATTCCATCCTGGAAACATTATTCTAAATGGAAATGGAAAGCAGGAGTAATTTATTTTTAAAGGAATTTAAAAACAGTATTTGCATTACATAATTGATTTATCAACCTACAGATGGGAAATCAAACTAGCCATACAACAAGGGATTATTCTCAACGTAGATTCTATTTTTGATGGTCGAAGAATCGTGGAAATACATCAGAAGTACTTCCCGGACAACGAAGGTACGGTTGATGCTAAAATTCACACACTGACTTGTTTTCAGTATTATTACCTCAATAAGTAATATTAACGATACTTCTATTTAAAGTGAAAGTGTTGCTTAGAATTCGACCAAGTATCCCAGTGCATAGCACCAATTCATCTGTGCATCCTTACGTGAACACAGCCGAAGCCTCAAAGTTTGGATTCGACTTTACCGAGCTGGACGAAGTACTAGAAATTTTGGAAAAAGAGAAAGTCAAGATTTATGGTATTCATTGCCACTTGGGGAGTTGTATTCATGAACCCGAAGTTTATCGCTGTATTGGGGAGACTATGTCCAATATGGTTTCTGAGCTTAAGAAGAAAGGCTACGTTATTGAAATCTTAGACATCGGAGGGGGGATCGGAATAAACTACCATGAAAATCTTCCTGGTGTGAATTTTTTTCGGGATGAAAAGGACCAAGATTTTTCGGCAAATCAATCTGCAACGAAATCCGAAATTACCTCTTCGGACCAGAATGATTTTGAGTACACGCCAAATATTTCGAAATTTATGAAAGTCATCTCTGCTGTACTACCAAAAGATGTTACTGTTATCGTTGAGCCTGGCCGCTCCTTGGTTAGTTCAAAACTCATTATTAATGTATCACCTCCCCTAGCATCTAAATGATTGTCAACTAATTAAATGATGTGTGAAATTTTAGGTTGCAAACGCCGGAATTCTTGCTTGCAAAGTCTTGGGTACAAAAACTGCGAATCAAAAGCAGTTCATTGTTGTTGATGCATCAATGGCAGAAATTATTCGACCATGTCTTTACGGGTCTCATCATCAAATCTACCCAACAACTTTACGAAAAGGAATACAGGTATGAAAAATTGTTTAATTAATATGTCGCTTATTCATTAAAATTCAAAATATCTTGTTTATTCTTAGTGGCAACCATACGATGTGGTTGGACCTATTTGTGAAACTGCAGACTTCATCGGACGCAATGTAATGCTGCAGGCTACATCCAAATATCTTGCTGTAATGGACACTGGGGCCTATTGCTCTTCCATGTCGTCAAATTATAATATGCGGCCACGCCCGACCGAGGTATTTTTCCACCGAAAAAAAATCCTCGTTAATCCCATGAACAAGTCATTATTCTAATTTCCGATTACAGATATTAATAGACGGTTCTTCTTGGAAATATATTCGTGAGAGAGATACATTCGACGATCTAATGCGGAAAAGTTAGTAATCCTGGAAAAAAAATTGTCAATCCAAATCTAGAATCTAAGGCTCTTTTTAAGTTTTCTAGACCCAAATACAGTCAAATATGGATAATAAATTCATAGTCTTCAATAAGGGGACACAAAGGCCATATTTAAATCACATAATCTGGAATGTTTAATTTACTTATTAATTACGCACTACACACGTTGATACGCTGTACTTACTACGATCTTACGAATATTTAAACAACGCTAAGATGATGGTTGGAATTTTTGGTTTCTAACTTCAAACATTTGTAATCTCACAAGTGACTATGTAGAGCTAATGCAAACTAAATAATTAATTGTATTCACTACGTCACATGTCACCAATAGCGATCACTTTCGATTAGTAGTTACAGATCTACATCTTGATTGACTTAGCACTGGCTGCCAAAAATGAAAAGAACGTAAGGCAAATATATCATAGACTATTAACGATCGCAACGATTACGATTATTATATGACTACATCAATCCTATTGGGCATGATTATTATTGTACGAGATTTGATAGAAACAGAAAATTCCATGACACACCATTAAGAAACAGAGTCACCCAACCTCTCCGAATTAAATGATTTCTCTATACTCTGAAAAAGATACATACATATCCTATTGGATCCTGTATTTTAGTTTAGTTGGGGGTCCGCGACTGACAATCCGTTAGTAAGGATAGCACTTGTTACATATCGGTCCGGTAGTTTCTATGAAGCTCAGGCTTGATGTCGCACACAAATTCTAACAACCGGGTGATAACCTAAAAGAAATTTGAAAACATGACCACTTAATATAACTCAAGCACATGTTCTTAAATAGTTTGTAAATTCAATAACCCAAACTAACCTTGTCCTTACTAGACGCAACCTGATGCTTCATTCCTTCAATTTTCTGAACCGTGTCCGCATTAATTCTGGCTTCCACATCCTCCCGTGATCCCATATGCTGCAAGTAAACAATTATCCCATCTTACAAAACATAATCAAGTTTCCACACTCCCACCCTTCGCTCAGGCACTTAAATAAATAAGTATCAAAATCAAAGCACTTCTCTCGTTCTTTTGTCGAGTATTTAGTAATGCTACTCAAAATTATGATCTATACGTCCATTAGAATTTTAAATTTTAATTCCCATCCGAATCCCCTCCTCATACCTTGGCCTCAAATTCCTTGAATGATTTCTCACGATCTTGTCGATACTTTTCAATCTCCTGCTGAGCCTCTTCCTTCGCCTGCTTTAACCGACGGGCTTTCCCTATTCAAAACAAACAATAAAAATCCCATTCATCATATCATATTTCATTTCAACCCCGCAGAAGACTGACTACCAGACCTCCGCCCATAAAACCAATCATAAAATATTCTTAGCACCAACACCCTCATTTAAATATTCCAAAACTCCATTAGATCAGCCCAGTAAAAAAATCCAGAGGAAATAAAAAAGACGTACTTTTACGAGCCTCGGAGACTTTTTCAGCTGCCTTCTTCTCAGCAGCCAAGAGCTGTTGAATTCCCTGAGTTTGAGATGCCATTTTTTCAAAATGTTAGGAAATGTTGAATTAACTTTAAGGAACTGGCGAGTGTTCACTGTGGAACTGTGAAACAAGTAGTAACACACCCTTTTATCTAGGAGTGATTGTGATAATAGACAGAATTGAAATTGAGAGAGGAGAGTCACATGACATGAAAAACCCAACCTACTCCTCCAGCTTTCATGCGCTGATTAAAAAGATTTCGGTGAGGAAGTCTCTTGGTGGGAAAAGTGTCCCGCCAACTCCAGGATCTCTCTCTCTTCTCTGTCCAATTCATTCTCTCACAGCTCCCTTGGGTTTCTCTCCAAGGGCTCCTCAAATTGTGAACAGTTTTTTTAAATCTTAACCTGCCACCTACTCTTATTGAGTTAAGGGACACGGACGGACATTCATGTTCCTTCCTTCCCTCAGTGTGAATATCCAAAGTTTCCTCTTGCATGAAAAAAGAGGTGAAAAGCCGAGGGATTTCGAAGCGTATGTTTACATGCAAGCAGATACGAAGGAGAAAGGAGAAAGTTGTCCAGCGTTCTCTTGTCTAAGAAAGGAGGAAGATGATCGTTAAGCATTTGCGGAAGGATTTTTATGAAAACTTGACTGGGAAGGTAATATTTTTATTATCAGTTTGCAATGGTTATGAGACATGGTGAAAGGATATCCATATTCCATATCTTCTTGTTCAATGAAAGGCATGTGGAGAAAGTTGATGGATTGAGAAAATATTTTTCTATTGTATTTTAGAGGGTGTTGCTGGTGGTGAATTCGGATGTAGATGCAGTTTGTACTTCCAAGATATTCTTGGAGTTGTTTCGAGTGGATAGTGTTTCCTATTCTCTCTTGGTTATTGATGGAATTGGATTGCTCAAGGCGAAGTTCAATGATTATGCCAGTGCGGTATGTTGGGATTTGGAATTTGGTTTAGAAACTCAGAAGGATTGAGAAGCTTTACTTTTGAAATATTTAAAATGCAATCAAATAATTGGGTTTCAGGTTAAAATCATTGTAATGATTAACTGTGGGGCGGGGGTAGATATCTTAGAGATTCTGGGACATCCAAGGGACAAAATCTTTTACATCTTGGACAGCCATCGACCCATCCACATTGCTAACTTTTACAATGAAACTAATCAGGTAAACTTTGATTTTTTGAATTATGGTATCTGGTAAGAGTTTTTGCACTTGGGTAGGAATGCATATCGTATTTATTAATTTTCAACTTATTGTATGAATGAATTTATTACTACATTATAGATACATTTGCTAACACTAGATGAAAAAATTGATATTCCTGCATTTGACGACGTTTTTATTCCGGAAGTTGTAAGTAATTGTATGACTAGCCGAGTAATTAAGAAAACATAAAATAAAACTATTTCCACCTCGTTATCTCGAACTTTTAGTCGGATTCTGAGGACGAAGATGAGGAGGACATTAATTCAGATGAAGACGCTTTGATGGAAGAGGAAAATGATGAAATTTCAGCTCTTGGTGGGAAGAGAAAGCGAGAGCTACTAGGTCGACGCAAAAAAGCAGATAAAACTGCTTGGTTGAGACGAAGGGACGAAGTTTTGTTTAAGTACACAGAATTCTGCTACTACGCTCCACCAGTAAGTTGATAATAACATGCATCGGAATATCTTGAATTGAACGGGATGATTCATTCATGAAAGAATTTTTTTTAGTCTGCATTGATTGCACTAGAGTTGTCATGGTCCATGTCAAGAGATGATACTCAATTTGTGTGGTGGGCCATTGTAGCTCTGACGGATTCCTTTGTAATGAATAGAATGGCTCGTCGAGATTATACGCTGAAAGCTGCTGAACTGCATACCCACATTGCACGAATAACTCATTCTCAACATGCACCAAGAGATTGTCTGAAAGTTTCATTCGAAAACGAGTAATTTATCAGTTATTTAGTTGAAATTAACATGCCATATAGATAAATCACATTATTGATTCAATCTGTCTTTGTTCTAGATTATGTTTCTTCTTATATCGGCATTGGAATCTATATGATAGTATGAAAATGACTCCTTACTCCGCTGCTACACTAAAAACATGGTCTTTAAAAGGAGAAAAACGTTTTCACGAACTTCTTGGAGAGTTGGGGTAAGACTTAATTCTTGAATTTAGTGCTGGCAGATCTATTGAAATCTAAATGCAAGTTCGTCATATTGATATTTTAATTTGTATATCTACAGATTACCGTTAAACCAATGCAAACAAAAATTCACTTCTATGGATCTTAATCTCCGAAGAACTATGAAGGAATCATTCTCTAGTGAAGGCATCAAAGAAAAATACAAATTCGACTTGATTACTGTCGGTTCATTCATCGCGGAAATTGGATTTCGTGCTAAATATAGTGCTTTTGATAGTCAATTGGCTACGCTAGCTCTTCTTGAAAATCCTGATCGAAATCTTGGTATTACTGATCGATTTGTAGAGTCCCTCGAATGTCTTTCGAAGTAATTTCGCTAAAATTTTAGTATAAAGTGTGTTTAAATGATTATTCTAATAAGTTTTATTTTATCACAGAAATAGAAGGGAGACTCTCGACAAGGGACTAGCTCTGGCCAAAGTTTTTATGATAGCAATGTATCGACAAGTGCAAGCCATGATAAACACTAATGCAATCGGACCTCGAGGTGAATATCTGCATGCCCATGTCTCAGAGGTAATTATAATGGATAATTTAAAATAAAATCTAGTCTTACAATACTGAAGAAAATGTAACAGTTGAGTGAATTTTAGGGAGCCCCCGATGTTAGTTACTTTAAAAACCCCAGCAGCCTTTTAATGCTGGCCCAGTTTATACAACAAGCTATTATCGCTAGTTGCCGGAGTAGAAGATGGGTCACGATGCCAGTGGTTGTCACAGCCCCGTACGACCCCCAATGGTGGTCGGTTGTTGGAATTCGTCCTCTGAGTAATGAAGTGACAGACAAGTAAGTTTAGCTCTAGTAATTTTGCTACCATATTACATACCAACATAGAGCTTAAAATTACTTTTTATATTATATTGCAGCTTATTCGGAAAGTTATTTGAATCGCTAGCACGAAATATGCCAGATAAAATATTGCTAGACGCTTTCGATCCCAACATTATTCTCGTGAAGTATGATGAAAGACATAGATTTCTGGAATTACTTGAAGCATGTTTGGTATAGAATGAATTGTATTAGATAGAAATTTAATTTAGCTTCGTGAACATCGAACTCGGCTATTCACGTAAATGACGTATCGTTTTAATTGTTTGGTGTTGTTTTTTGTGTGGAATGCGTACCTTATATTAGGTCTGTGCGTCCAGTTTTTGTGATTAGTAATTCCATAGCCTCAATAATCGATGAGGAAATGTTCTTTGTTTTTAAACGTTTTAGTACTAATGCGCTTGTTTTATTGTCTCGTTTGATCCGTTCCAAACTAATTGCTTACGATTTTTGTTAATTAAGGCTAAATTTATATTTTAACTCGATAATTATAATTTAATGACTAGCTATATCTCCTATCTTGATCACAAATTCCAGATTATCTGCACAAATGCAACTGTATAAAAGAATGCGTGCTGCAAATTAACATTGAGCTTGTCATATTGTTAGTAAAGACACCGTCACTTTTCCTACGTAATTTCTGAAAGAGTTGTAGGGATTAAGTTTTCCAGAGTTTTGAGTCGTGGACTATTAAAAGCATATGGTGAAGATTTCATTCATGATGTGTATTGCACACAAGTCTTATGGGACCCATACTTTTAAACTAGACTAAATTTTATCAAGAAAATTGCGTAATTTGTTAATTTAAAATGAATGCTAAAATTTGTGTTGTGGACTGACAAGTGATTTAATACAAATGCGCTAAAAAAGAATAATGTGAAATAAATATATCAAATAGAAAAACTATTCGTGATTATAAGCCTCCTTTAGCTGCAGCTTTACATGTACCTTTGAATCGTAAATTTGTAAATCCTATCCTATTACGATTTACGATACCACGTACTCAAATTCAGTACCAAAATCTATTGAATTAAAGAATTGCATGTGTCGCAGTTTCTTGACAGGTGGGATACGGCACACAAGATTTTGGATATCACCACTGATGGATGACATATTTATTTGAAACGACAGGCACGCATTGCATTATAGATGTATTCTAATCAGATAAACCGACTCTGAATATATCGGTACTGAAGTTGACTGTGAGAAGTCTGGAATTTATGGAGGAATTCGAGAATAGCATGTTCTTCCTGGATTTGAGCAGTACTTGTTACTGCACAACGGGAATTGAGTATATCCATGATTACGAGCTGCGAGGAAGATTCGTCCAAATCTATGAAGATCCGTAGTGATTCTGACAGCTCACTCTGAAAGTATAAGAACTAGAATGAGCAACCAGGAAGATTATTTCCAAATTCGAAGATGAGCATATGCGGATAGAATACATTATATCTGATGATCCGCATACATGCAATTCTTGTATTATTTGGACTACAAGGCTTCGCTTTCAAATCTTATACAAAGGAAAGGAACGACTGCGTTTAAGTTTAATGTTGCATTCAATCAAGGTCTACTTGCTTTTTGCACAGGAAGCGGGGGCTCTAAAATAACGTATTTGACATAGTACTTACATCAGTGGCTATGAAAAATTTAGGCTCCACGGCTTCTTCGACGTCAGATTCCTTGATATTCTTTGCAATAGGTGTGAGTAACGCTTCAGCCTTATCATATTCACTTTCATCATGTCCTGGAAAAGTAAAATGAAAATAAACAAATAGTTTCTAAATGCATTCTTTAAGTGGACATTATATCCTCTTATCACGACTCAACACATTCGTGGAAAAGACTAGTTCCCAACATAAACATGAATATTTTGCAAAATTAATATCCCTATACAGTATAAGCAACGCAACCTCTGTGATAATTGCTGGGGACTTCAACTGCGACCCGTTCAAACATGCCAAATACCCAGAACTACACAGCTTGTGCAAAACGGCTGGCCTGTCAATTTGTGATGTGAACTTACTTTCGAAAAATACTTTTACCTACTCGAACGAATCCCTCAATGCTTTCAGCTGGATTGACCACATCCTAGTTTCCGACAATCTAGTAACTAACGTTAATTCTATAAACGTTAACTCTCCAACACCAAGCGACCACCTAATGCTGCAGCTGGAAATCACGATCCGGTCCACCCTGTGTACAAAGTCTTCCAATCTCCACCGAAGCCCCACTATCCACTGGAAGAGCGTAAAGAGTCACACTACTGGTAGATATTATGCTGATACTGAAAAAAACCTCTCCAAGCTGCTGATTAAAGTAAACAATGAAAATGGTGTTGACTGTGAATACCTGTTCTGCGAAACTGTCAAATGTCTACAAGAAGCTGAAGGACGTGCTGCAGCCCAACAAAGGAGCAGGTCAAACTGCTTACCAGGATGGAATATATTTGTAAGTGAGGCTTATAAGGCATACAGATCGGCCAACATTGAGTGGTTAAATAACCCCAAGTCTGAGTTATTAAGATTGAATGTAATAAATTGTAAGAGTATTTTTAAAAGCAAGTTACGTAAGTGTCATCGTAATAGAAGGCAAATTTTAGCTGATCAGTTAGCAGACCACTGTGCTGATAAAAATTTTAACACATTTTGGAAAAATGTGAAAAAAAATATTGAACGTAAAACATACTCAGTCTCTAATAAGGTTGAGGATGCTATTGGAGATAAAAATATCTGTAACCTATGGAAAACACATTTTGGTGCTCTTTTCAGTAGCCAAAGAAAAATTCACGATTTAATTCAAACCTTTGATTGTTTTAATGAATTTACGATTACGTACATGATAAGATCGTATTTTTCCGCCTGCTCTTTATCAGTGAAATGCAAACTCTTCGGTACATATTTTTCCAACATTTACTGTTGCAGTCTGTGGAATAAGCTAGTCAAGAAAAATGATCAAATAAGAGTTGCCCATAATGA
>JAQFYM010007443.1:0-10385 GCA_034694785.1 Agrenia bidenticulata
TTTTATAGTTTTAAACGTGTATTTTGTATTTTGTTAATTGTTTGTACTTTATGTCTTCCGTTCTACATTTTTCTCGTGTCATTTTTATATGACAAATTAAAAAAAATTATGCAAATGTCGTGCAACTGTGTGCATAAAATGCAATGGGTTGCCTTACTATTGCGCTTGTAATAGATACTTATTTATCAAAATTATTATAGTCCATGTCTACAAAAAGCATACTTTTTTATTTTATTTAGCAAAAGGTCAATTTATAAAACAGATACTGCGCATAATAGTTATGATAAAAAAGATTTGCGTTTTTTTAGATACGTTTTTATTGCACTTGCAAGGTTATTTTGTTGCTATATTTACGCAAAACAAAGAAATATTCTCAACAAAATTTATCAATTGACATCTGTTTTTTGCATTTTATAAATATACAAAAATACGCGAAGTGGTATTAAGCATGGTCAAATACCAATTAATTTTTCTGACATTTTACGCACTTAAATATTTTATAAAAAACTTTAATACTGTAGACTACTGAACATTTTTTTTGATTACAAGAATCTCGGTAAATTAAATGAACTGTTTATAATAAGTTTTCATGACTAGTTTGCAATGAACTGTATGTAATTTAACAGTCTTAGAAAAAGATGTTTTTTGCAGTAGTATATTACGACGGGCTGACATTTTTAATTGCGTTAAAATAAAAATAATCATTTAAACGTTTCATTTTAAATAATTTTGCATACAGTAAAACGTCTCAAATCATATTTCTGCATGATTTTACATCTTTTTGTGCTAGGCCTAGTATTATGTTTTATACATAATAAAAATAAATTATTAAAATGACTTTGCATTTATCAAATGAGTACGTTTAATGTTTATAGAATGAGCCCTGATGCTACAAAAAATATATTTTTTAAACTACACAAATTTACTTTTAAAATGCATAGAATGGATAAAAAACCGCAAGTAAATGTGTATAAATAAACATCATAAGCAAAACTATTTATATGTATTTTTTATGAAAAAACCTGTGATGTGCTAAAACATTATAAATCTTTTGTCTAATATTACAGTGCAAATATAAGCCAAGTAAAATTATACAAATGAACGTAAAAAATATCTTGCGGTTAGATACGTTTTGGCATATATGGTTAACCAGTTCTTACATCCAAAAAAAAATTTGCGAATGGAATTAGTATTTTACTATAAAAAAAGTACAAAACAGCTGTTTTGAGGCACATGACCTACTAGTTGCATTTCTTATTTGCTGTACTTTTTTACTAAGTATATCAAAAAGACGGTTTTTTTACAAAAAAATAACAGCAACTTTGTTTTTTATTATCGTGTTAATGCATTACGGGTGTAGTGGTATATTGTTTAATAATATAAGTAATTTAATGCTGCATCACACATATTTTTTATCCAAAAAAATATGTATTTCGTAATGAAGTAGTTTTTTTTATCCTTTTTATGCCAAATTTTTGCGCTGCATATTCTTGACCAAAGTCTGTGTTATTATAAGAGCTACAATATAACGCAAACTAATAAATTGCAATATGCTTTCTGTATATAAAATTGATATATACACTTAAAAATACATGCTATGAGATTTATGTAGAATTATTATTATAAAGCTCTCTTTATTCTAATAAAATATTTTGTTTCTAATCGCCATAAAAAACGTAGATGTAAAAACTAAAAATTGACATAAAAAGGCACCAATATAAATATATATATATAAATTCATATATGTCACGAAGCAGCTTACCAGAATTTTGATTTATTTACATAAACAAATAATTAATTTTTTTTTGTAAGCAATTTGAATCACGAGTGCGGTATACGCAACCAAAAAAACAAGGCAACAGGCGTGAAAATAAATTTATCAGACGTTTAGACACAAACACTGTAATTTTTTCAGCTTTTATTTCAGAATGTATAATAATATTAACCCTAATAATTTACGTAAGAAAAATAAAAATAACCACATTTCTAACGCTGGTAGTAGTATATCTTACAAATCAATGCCTGACAACAAATCTTTAACAAAAAAAACTGCATTAAAAACTTCATAAATTTGTAGTTGTAGATTTTAAAACCCGATAATTTTATTTAATGCGTAAAAGCGCGTTTACGTACCTTTTATTTTTTTTTGGCTTTTTGCTTATATTATCTATTGCTTTCCTGTGGAAAGTTAGTTGATCTTGTTATAGTCAATTTTCTTGCGTTACTTTTTTTAAAAAGCTTTTAATACTTTTAATGTGTTAAAAGGGCTTGTTTAAAAACAACAAAAGATGTAACTTATATAATTAGAAACACCCAAGTTTTATTATGCAGTTGCTGATTTACCTTTGTATTTTTTTACGACTGGAAGTATATTGTATTGAAAAATATTAACATCACAGTCGTCAGGGCTTCTGCGAAAATAGGCTAGAGGTAAAGGGCAAGTATTTAACTAAAGTTTTGTATAAAGTAATACTTTAACATAGATTTACTTTTGTTTTTTTATTTGGAAATTTTAATTTTCATATATTTTTCTTCTTTTTTTTTATTTTTAGAAATTTTTTGCAGATTGGTGACACAATTACATTTAAATTGCTTTTAAAACGGTTCGATTGTGTTCCGTAAAGGAAATATATGCTTGTTATATTTAGTACTAAAAAATAATTGCTGCTACATTAATAAGAAATAAAACATTCTTTCTAAAAAATTTTGTTATAAAAAAACCTGCAACTCTTTTAGATTATATTTAATACGCTTTTTTTGCAGAAAAACGGTTTTTTATGTTAATTGCTATATTGTAATACTTACAGATAAGAAAGTATGTATTTTACTTTATAACTGGATTTTTTTTTAAATTATATACTTATATATATTTTTTGTAATTTCTAAGAACGCAATTTAAACTGTTAATAGAATCGCAGATGATATTACTACTTTATAAATATTTATATTTTGTGGTACTTAAAATTTTTTTATTACAAATGAATACGTTTGTTTTCGAAGACTGTAAAAAATTCTGCAAAATTAAACGTTTACACAATAAAAGCAACAAATATACAAATAAAAATTTGCAACTTGTTAAATTTAACAAGACAACAAAAGAAATTACATTCATGGGTTTAAAGCAGAAATAACTTACAATTCGTTTTTTTTTGTTTGTATACGCAGTTTTGCATGTTATAATTTATAAAATCGCTATTAACTGAAAATTCCAATCAAATGATTTGCAAAAGATATATATACAGTAAAACCTCTGAAAGTGACGCGCAAATGGATGAAAAAACTTTTTTTGTTTTTTTTTTGTTCAGAAAATATAAAAATATATTTTTTCCGAAAAACAGATAAAAAAAACTATGCTTCTGAAAGTGACAAAAATCGATATAATGCGTCTAAAAGTACACGATACTTATAGTTTTACGCAAAATTTATCTAAAAATGACATTAATTTTGTGCGATCTATATTTTTTTACCGAAGAAAAAATTTTAACGTGTGTTTTTTAACCCTCGATGTAGTTTTTAGAAGCGGTTGCATTCAGACGTTTTACTAGTTATATAAAACGACCAGTACTGTTTGATACAGAGGCGATTGTTTGTGGGTATAATTTTTTTGGTTGCGAACACTTACATGTAAAAAATACAACGTTTACAACCTCTTTTTCTGTCGTTTTTTTTGAGTCAAAATCATATAAATTTAGTGCTACAAATTTTATAAAAAAAGGATGCAAACATGCAAGTTAAAAAAAAGCGTTTTGTTTGTTACAAGAAAAAAGCTAGCTTATATCGCAATCTATAGAAATTTACTATAGAAACCCCTTAATTTTAATTACAAAAAAGCCTTCTAATAACATCGTAGTTTTTAAGCGGTTTGTTTTACGCTTAAGATTAACAGTACTAAACAATAACTTATATGCTAACAATTTGTTCGGTCACTTCAGAACATAAGATACAGAAATTGTTTATACCGGCACAAATTTGAAAACAATATAAAGGCAAAAGAAATGGTTTTTTACTGAATTTTTCAAAAAAATATATAGCATTTTTTTTTATAAAAATATTTGTAGTATTTGTATCTAAAAATACATGAGAAGTATAATTTCTACTATGAAGGCGATTTATACATTTTTCATACACAAAAAATGTAACAGTATAATGTTTCTTTGCAAGTGGTTGTTCTAGTTTCCAGAAAATACGTATGTCACGCTAAAAAAATACGGAATTTTTTATTTTTTTACAAAATAGTTTTGATAATAATAAATAAGTAGATAATATGTGAATTTTTACATGATCAACATAATTTAAACTTGTGAAGCTCTAAAAAAGATAAATACCGCGTAATGAATTTTATATATACACATAAAAAAATGTGTTTTTCTGTAACAAATATTATTTACGGGTTAAAAGTATTTGTATACACAGATCAAACTAAATTACTTACAAAACAACTAACTATCAGATTTTGCTGCTATACTGTCGCAATGACTCATTGTTTTTATTATTATGTGCAATTATACTTTTGCTATGGTTTGTTTTTTCGCAAACAAATATATAATTTTTTGTTTTTTCGCTTCTAATTTTTTTTTTCTTAAAAGCAAAGAATATATTAGAAATATATGTTAAGATATTTTCATACGGCCGCTTTTTTAGAAATCAATAAAAAAAAAATATGCTTCACAGAAAAAAAATATTTACTGGGCTGAAAAAAAACTATTTAAGTGTTACATGGAGATAATTTTTCTTTTGATTACGTAAGATAAAATTATCTCCAGTTTACAATTATTATTCCATTAACAATTTTTGATAACAAAAAATGATAATATACTTAATCATGTGTAAAAAAACTGAATTTTAATAATTACACGTATTTAAGTTAGAAATCATTTTGTGCATGTTTAAATCGAGATACACTATTTCTTAATATTACAGTAATTTTTTTAAATATATTTTTACGTTCCTTCTGGTATCCACAGAAGCCAGCCCATACCTCAGACCTGGGTGTACCCATTATATGTAAAAATTTTTTTTAACTACTGAATTTTTATATTTCTGTTTTTTTTTGCAAAATATTGTTAATTTTACAATATGTAAATAATTTATTTACTCAAAATTTCTCAAAGAAATTTCAAGGTTTCATATGTCTAAAAATACGGTTTCTAGTATTTTTTTAAGAAAATATTCTAGCCCATTGGCTTACTTATTCTTGGGTACGCCTCTTTACTGCGTTTTAACGTTTCTCTATTTTTTTTGTACTGCGTCGTTATAATTTACCTTATAAATATTACTTGTCAAATATAACATGTATATCGGAATTACAGTTAAAAAAATGCACATGATGTTATTATACCAAAAAATTACTTGAAGAGCCGTTAGTTTTATATATTCGTACACTATATATGTTATATAGTTATACTTGATGGCATAATACTTACCCATCCCCCCAAAAAAAAATCTTTCGCAATCCTCAAATAATAAACATAATGCTTAAATATATAAAAAATAATAGATCAAATAAAAGCATACTATAATTATCCCTATTTATTATCTTTTATCTTCGAAGATTTTCTTCCTATAAATGTGTGCTAATAATCAAAGGATTAGAAGTAAGAATAATATATAGAGAAGACTATAGAGCCTTTGGTTAAATTAATCTAAAAAAAAGGAGTTTTATCAGAAAATAAAAAACAACACTAAAAAATTATTGTTAGACTCTTGAAATGATCTGCGATACTACCAAAACAAAGAAAAAAAAGACAAAGAGAAAAAAAAAATACTAAGCTGTCATCTACAATCCGGTTTCTCAATCAGTAAAAAGAATCAAAAGCAACAACGTAAAACCAGAGCCTACAAGATAAATAAAACGGTAATTAAAAGCAAAAAAAAAGACTTTTTACGATTGATAATATGAATATTACACATATTTAAATACTCGAAAACAATCAACGATAGGTACATATTTATAAAATCTACTAATAAACCAAACCTAAATTAAAATTTTTATTTAAAAAACAAAATTCGCCAAACAAACAGATTTTTTTTTATGCATTAAATAAAAATCCTGTTACAGCGTAATATTAAAGATTGCAAATATATTTATTGCTGTTTTTACGTCTTCCAAGCATCTTTGTCCTGAAGAATTTTTTATATTAATTACGCTTTCGGTTTTTTCTTTCTTTAGAATAAAAAAACATGACAGCAATTTTTTAAGCAAGAAGGTTTAACAGCTGCAATAAATATTCAGAAATGATTGTTATATCTTAAGCTGCGTCAACTGTACAAAGTTTAGTAAATATTTTTTGCATTGCCTACATATCACAAAATTTTTTTCCGAACAATTGGGTCTTAAACATCTAGCAGGATCACGTGTCTGCAATGGCACACTTTTTTTAAAACAGATACTGTGGACTCTTTTGTGTCTCTGATAAAATACAATATTCTAGGTTAAAGGCTTTTATCTGACATGGCTTCATATAGCTTACGTGGGTCAACTGCGATGGATTTTTTCGTATATTATTCGCATTAATCTAAGAAAACGCCGATGGCTTTTTTTTATGATTTCTAAAATATTGCGGTTACAGTTAAGGCCATAATCCTTTTTCAACTGCTTGTTTTAGCACGTTTGAAAAGTATTACTACTGTGTCCATACATATGGTATCTTTTTATCCATTTACTGCTCCTTAATGGATATATTGATTTTATAGAACAGCATGTATTTCTTTATATTCTTCTAGAACGCCATATTTTTTTTTAAAATAACTTAATTCTAGTCTTTAATTGTTCGATCAATGGTGTAAAATGTATGAAATGTAAATATTTGTACAATGCACCGCTATTTTCTTTGTTTAAAACTCATACATACTGCCCGTATATTAACACTAAAATGAAAATATTACTACAGCGATAAAAAATATTGCATATCTATGAGGCCAATAATGTAAAAACCTTAGCACCATCTGCAAAAAAAACTTTGGGATCAAAAGCATATCCAAGGCAAATAATTGTTGTTACAAGTTCCTTATAACTCCAAATATAAACAGTGTTTTTCTTATTTGGTACCATTGTAATGTCTTGGAGAAGGAGTGCCTATCAATGGTAGTATTTCCCTTTACCCTAATAGTATTTCGTTTAGTTAAAACGTTATATACCGTAACAATACATATTTTTGATTTTGTCAGTATTTTGTAAAAGATCATTGTGGTTTATTAAATTGCATGGGTTGTTATTTACCAAATCATACTCATAAGTAAATTGAGAATCTACTTTCTGAATTCCTTGCAATGTTTTAATAATGCTTTCGTATGTTGTAAAATTTACATTGGCATTTTTCTTTTCTTTATAAATAGTTTTACTAATAGCAGGTTGATCAACAATATCAGTTTGTTTGTTTTTGTTATTTTAGTTTTATAAGGTTTTTTTATTCCACTCTTAAGACACAATAAACTATATTGTATGCTTTAATTGTTAACCTTTTTTAAAATTTTATTTAACATGGATATTTTTGCTATAAAATGGTATTTTGTGATGTCGTCCTTACTAGATTTATATATAAAAAAGATGCATACCAGTCAAGCTCTGTGTAATTTAATCACAACCACGCATTTTCGTATACTTATAAGTGAATTGTTGGGTGTTTTTGTGCCTTGTAAAACCCTGTTATTTTTTATTGCATCTATTGAACTAATTGTGGCAACAAAGCGCGTTCCGTCCAGATCTAAAAATGGTGGGTGTAATATGTTTTAAGGGAACATAGGTGTGACTTGTCTGGTTATTAATGTTTTTTGCCAAAATTATACAATTTTCGCATTCTTTAAAACTTCTATCTGTAGCATGCATTTTATTTGACGTTTTTTGGTAGTGTTGCATGGACAAGGAACTGTTTTTGCGTACAAAAGAAAAGGTTGTGACCTGCTGTGGTAGTTCATATATGGTGGATAAAGATATGCCGGATACATTACATGTGGGTATGATGCATTTTCCAAAAAGGACTGTCTAAATCTTATTATTTTGTATATTATTTTTTATTATATCAGGTATTGTTTTATGCGCATGTATACGCTTGTTAATTAAACAACATTCACTTTGCTATTATTTATTTTTCTATCATAGTAGCCAATAGTGTTTAATGCACTCCATTGCATTTTTTCTGTCTTTTACTGTTATTCATTTTTGCGTCATCTGATTTCATATTTGTGTTTGCAGGTTTTGGTATCATATTTTTCTTTTTCTATATTATTCGTACTATTGTTACTTTGATTATTAGCACACATGTATATAAAAAAATATCTTTAAATAGTATAAGAAAAATATAAGACTACCAAAAGATGATTTATTATTTTGTAGGGATTCAGTAAATATTTGATGTTTATATTTGCTTTTTAGGGGTATTTGAAGATTTTTAGGGGGAATAAGAATATAGCCTTTACTTAATATTAATTCTTTCAAGTCACGGAGCCGATCTAGTCTTTGTCAAGTAATATTATTTGCACTGCTTGTTGTAGTTTAAGCTAGTGGACTAGTCTAAGAAAACCAAGAAAGATGTACTTAAATTGAGTTATGAATATGTGTAATTTGACATATCATTGTATTTCGACATTTAAACAATTTAAACTCGCCTAGATTCTAGAACAAGTTTACTTACAGAATGTTTACTTTAATTCTAAAATAAAATTGCATTGACTGTACACACAGCTCTTTAATTTTTTGAACTGCCGACTTTTTAGGTAAAGTATTTATTGTATAAATAATGATATATCGTTATTAGACTTAGATAATTCTTGACATATTAAGTATTAATTTTTTAAGATATTTATATAAAACTATATTTATTTTATTTACATTAATTCATTTGCCTAAATATGCAGTTTTTTTAGTAATTCAATATTGTTTATATCATGAAAAAATATTTTTATACGCTAATTATGCAATCATCTGACTCGTCAACAGGCAAAAAAAAAGGCCCTTATGCACTCGAACTGCCTAGAAATAAAATATAGAGCTGCATATTAATATTATAAACGTCAATAAAAGAACGAACACTACAAAACCCACACTACAGTAAAGGATAGGTCTAGGGTATACATGAGTAGGTTTTGAAGGCAAGTTTAGACATGACGTAAATCGAGTTTAGCAAAGAAAAAAACATAAATCAATATCCGGTAATCTTGCATACTAATTTACAAAATGCTCTTAAAAAATACACAATTTGTACATCCTTTACAAAGTGCCGTTGTAAATATGTCAGGCAGACATAATAAACCATTTTTTATGGCAATTTAGCGCGTCTAAGCCATACAATTTATTGTTATTGTAACATTATTAATATAATTAAACAAAGAGAATGGATTTTAAAAAGGGTCGAAGACCGGTTGTCAACTTAAAATTGTGTATACATAAAAAATGCTCTTTTATTGATTTTTTGTAAACCTGCTGTAAATCATATGAGAACACTTATTTGAATGCGTTTTTTTTTGTAAATATTATAAACAAAAAATCTATTTTTTTCATTATATAAAAATATTCTGTACGTAAAGCACTTTTTTCATAGCATTATTCGGTCTTTATCATGTTAATATTTTTCTATATTTTTATTAAAATCATTTTTCTTTATAATCGATTTTAATTTGCATATACCTGGTAATATAACTAATTATTTCAAAAACCGTTAGATGTTAAATTTTTATATAAGTTCGTATGACTTTTACACTTTCTTAATCATACATGTTATGGCATTGTTTTTCCCCTGTAATTAATAGATATCCTGAAATTATATTCACAGCTAAAGCAGACTCTCTGATACACTTATTTGCCGTAAAATATCTTAGACACATTTTTTTTGCGTAATATATGCGCACAACGGTTAATGGTTTTAAGGTTATATATTTATTTGCTTTTAAGATAATTGTTTTTTCAACAATGATTTAAAGCTTTACAAAGAAAGCATGTTATAAATTTCATGTTTTTGACCAGTTTCCGTTATGCTCATTTAGATCTACTCATGATCATTTGGGTCTACAACTAGCTGGCAACAGAATAAAATTTTAATGCGTCTATAGTATCATAAAATACAGTTAAATTACACAACAATTTTTTAAAAAATATTTTATAATTGTTTTTTTTTCTTAAAGGCGTTGATTTTTCGCCATTCATGGGCCAAAATGGTTGTAAAATGGGCAAAAAAATATAGTATTTAATGCCAATAAAATCGTAAAATCACTCATCAACAGGATTTTTCGTTTTTATTATTGCTGTTTTTTTTTGCATATTATTTAACAAAAATTTACAGTTTTATTTGCGTGTCTCTCTTGAGATAAAGGTCATGTATTTTTTTTACTCTAGGGTTTGTATGTTTATCGGAGGTAATTCTAAATTTTATTCTATAGGGTGTTATCGTTTG
>JAQFYM010007444.1:0-10385 GCA_034694785.1 Agrenia bidenticulata
TTAAATTCAGGCGTGGAAAATTTTCCGAAGGGGGGGGGTACACACGTCCCCTCCCCCCCCTGGGTACGCCACTGCTGTCTAACAATATAATTTTTAAATAGAACTATATTGCATGTATGCGAAGATTCAATCACTTCTGCTTTCTATATTTAACAAAGATGAATACTAGTCCTACAAAAATTATGTCGACTTGTGCAAATATAAACGGCAAAAAAAATACAGATTTACAGGAAAATATTTGTATAAAATATACATTTACAATTGTGCAACAGTAACAATTTAATAACCTTTATACAACAGTAATTTTTCATATAAAAAATAAAATTCGTTCTGTCTAAATAAATGGCAAAATCTTGTGAATTCATTTTTATAGAAGTCTTACGATATCCGGCTGATGTTCATTTTATCACTTATATTTATATAGACACTATTTACCATTTCATATATTTCGAATAAAAGGAAAATTAAATATACTTCACTTACAGTCTATATTACAAGATAATATACATATTGTTATTATTTTTTTCCAGTTTGTAAATAAATAAAATGTATTTTGTATAAAAATTATCTTTATCAATCTTATTCTAACAATAAAGCCCACAGCTCTCCGTTTCTTTTAATGACAATGCTAGGATGACATATTTAAATTTTAAAAAACGCATTTACCGGATTGCTTTAAAAACAATAATGAAAATATATTAGTAGAAGATTAGACAGGCGTTTACTTTTAATTGGAAATATTTACAAAGATAACGCGTTAACTGTTAACTTTACGTTAACGCGTTAACTGGTGCCCAGCCCAGCCTTTTTTATTTATTTTTTGTTAACTTTAACATCACAAGCCGTTCCAGAATCTCCAAAGTCGACCACGACGCAAAAAACACAATGAACTATAGTAAAGTTGAATTTTTAGCGATTTTAGCATTATTTGTCGGTTTTATACTAGAATAAAATATAGTTTTACTAAACATATCATGTATTACAAATATAATGTTGCAAAAAACTATATAAAAGTTCAAGTATAAGAACGTATTTCAGTCTGCGTTATCTACTAAAACGCACAACTTCATATTGTTTTTACGTGACGAGTTACATCTCAGCACTTTTTAAAATTTGTAGCAAAGCAACAATGTACAAATGTGTATTTTCACGATGCAAAAATTGCTTGAATTTGAAAAAAAATATCAAATTCTTATTTTAACTTTTTTTAAAACTGCTATAAAACTAATTCCACTGAGGGGCAATTAACACCCATCCCCCTTCACTCTTTTGTTGTCCTTTGAAACGCAAAACTGCTTGATACCTTTTTCCTAAAAGAAAAAACATCCAATTATAGCGCGGCTATACTTATAATCAATTATTTGCATTTGTTGAAAAGTTGCAAAATATATTGTATTGAAATTTGCAACCCCATTACAAAATGCACCTTGTAACCGATCCACTTGAAAACCAATTTTTGACTTAAATTATTATATATTCAAATTCCCGACTACACCTTTTAAAAAGTATTGCGTATTTTTTTTATGGCTTTCATATAAATATATTAAATTATTTGTGTCATTTTTCTCTTGTCTTTTTTTGAAATCAATATTTTCTAAGTTGTAAGCATGAAGGAAAAAATAAAGAAATACAATTTTAAAAATGCTGATCTAGAAAAAAATCAATAAAAAAATAAATAAATAAAAATAAATATCGTTTTAAAAAACTAGTAGATTCTTATATTGTTTGGTCGAACAAAACGTACAACAAACAGCTATTAATTAGACGTGAACAAAACAATCCCAATAACCAAAAAAAGTAAACATTTTAAAACTAAAAAAAAATATAATACATGTTGGGCTTTACTTTTTTAAGTTTATAAAAAATAGTTACTTTCTAAGTTAGAATTGTATATTTTTAAATATAATTTAGAATTTATAAAATGAAAAATTACATAATTATCAAAGCTAAATGTATTTTTAATTTTTTTAGAAAACACGATGTTTTATTACGATTTCTATCTTTTTTTCTCTTTTTTTATTATTTTTGGTTGGTGATGCCCTGTATATGCTTGATTACAAGCCATTGCTATCGTTTTGTTTTTATTGGGTAAACGACCAAAACTGTTATATGTTTACAGTATATTTATATTTGATTCTTTTATTTTTTTAGGGCGTTGAAAAAGTTTGGCACATGTAAGCATTTCGTGTCTTTATTTTAATCTTTTATTTTGATGTAAAAAAACATATCATTATGTTTGACAGAAGTATAAGATAAGCAAAACTGCCACCATTACTAAAGAAAATACAATGTAGATGAAGTAAGTGGATTGCGGTTATTTTTGAAATTTAAGACTAAAGCAAGACATCGTATAGCCGATTGGTTCTTGTGGATTCGAAAATTGCCTTGAGGTGTAATCACGGTAGAGTTGTCAATTATTGGATTTTGCGAACTGCTCGATAACACACAATACAGTCGTAAATTGAGCCAAGCGAAAATAAAAGCTGCGAAAGCAAAGGTGAAGGCAACCATCTGTATGATAGACAGGCCCGGGTTGCCTGTAGCGAAAGTCCCGTTTGGCTGTTCCTTAGATGTTAAAGGGTCTTTGGGCGTATAGCCGTAATCGATGCCGATAAAAAAGGTATGATTGGGGTGGATCCCCACGTCGTCTGGCAACCTTAAAAACGAAATGTACGGGCAGTGTACACTGTAAAAACGACTAGTTTTTCTGTTCTTTTTATATGACTAAAGCAATCAATGTCGCCTTTTATCATTGGAAACATTTTTTTTAATCAGCCAAACTAGTAGTTGAACCTATAGCGGGGATAAATTTTTCCCACACTAACAAAAGTAAATCTTTTACTAAAGCTGATCGCATAGAAAAAATTATTTTACTGTTTTATATAAAAATATATATTACATTCAAAGTGCTAAGTTGTAGCATTACACGCACTTAAAACCTTACATTTGTTTTTATATTGTAACTTTTGTTTTATCTTTTGATTTTTTAAGTATTTCTATGATAAATTAAAATCAAGAAAGGAAAAATACAAGAAAAAGTACGGAAGAAAGAATGAAAAAAAGACTTAAATTTATTTCAAGTTATAATAAAATATTGTGTCTAACATGCATAACATTTACATAAAGGCTTCACTGTAAAAACAATAACAAAACTACACAAGTATGACGAACAAAAAGTTACAGTAATTATAAAAAATTATATAGTCGCTTTGTTTGGCAATATTCCCAAGAATGATATTTCGATATCATCATAAAATATAACAAACGGACTCATATGTAGAACTAGGTCTCGATCTAAATTGAGTTTATTGTTGCGTTACTAAAAAACATTATGCGCTGCTATAAAGTCTTTCACGTAACCACAAAAAATTCACATAAAATTCATGTAGTGTTACATGAATGCAATATCACATTCTTTTACATTCTGTAAGTCTCTTTTTGTCTTTTTTAGTAAAATACCTTCCAATTATTGCTATAGAATCACGTATATACACGCGTAAAAGTATTTTTTAAAAAATTACCCAACAAAAATTACACATGGAAAATTACAAAGTTGTATAGGAAGGTATACATTATTTGCGTAACATCATAATAAAATGCATATAAAACTTTTTTTAACACTGTTTAATATAATTTAGTTACAAAACCTGAATATTAATATTCGGGTTGTTTAAACAAATGCATATCTTATATACCGCTATTTATCATATGGCATATATAAATGACATTTCTTTTTTATTTTTATAGTCGCGTATATATGCCTCAACTTTTTTATAAAATGCTGTACTATATTATACCATAAAGTATCGATTTAGAGTAGAGCTCGGCAAATTCATCGGAAAAGAAGGACTAAGTAAATTGGAAAATATCAGAAAAGTATTGGACATGTCACAGACATTTAAACAACTGAAAAAACACAAATACTAATGCTTATTTTTGTTTTTCTGCGACTAAATAAAATACTTGTTATATTCCAGTAACAGTTGTTGCAACATACTTTTGGACCTTGATTCTTTTTGGGCTTGAGTTTATTTTTAAAAGTCTAATAACTTTTTAAGAAACAATATAAAAAGCTGATAATGACTTTTTTTTTTCATTTCAACAACATCTTTTTGATATTTTTAATTCTTGGTTAATATTTCCGAATTTCATAATTTACTAATGAATTTGTCGAGCCCTAATTATATGAACAAATATAAGATTTAAAGCGTGTAACGATGACAACCCCCCAGGGGCAAAAAAATTATTTCTCAAAGGGTGAAACACATCTTCAATAAGGGGTAATTTTTACCCGAAGTAGCATCAAGTGATACAAAGGGCAATAGAAAATATAAAATACCCGGAGAGATTTTTGATAGTTTTTGTACCCCTCGAGATCGTAAGGGAACAATTAAACTAAAAAAGAAGGAAAGATAACCCCGTATAGACTTAAAAAAGAAAATGCACAATTTTAAAGGTATATTGTAAAGAAATTGTATACATTTGTCCTTTGTTGCACTTTATAAAGCTGGTACGTACAACAAAAATAAACCCTCGGGGTTGTCATCGTACACGCTCTTAATTAATAAAAAAGTAAAATTTGGTATTTTTAAAGGGTTTTCCTTTTATACTCGTCGAATTTGCATTCATTTTTAACTTTTTGCATCTTAATTCGACGTAAAGCAATCGATCTCGACCTTTTTCTATTAAGCTTGACATGGTTATAACTAATTTTTTTGCAGTTTAATCGACCTTGTCAATGCTGCAATCAACTTCGACGTTACGCAAACAAACTTGCTAGAGTCGCAATCAACGTGTGTGTGTTTGTTTTAAAGTCGACCATTTGCATACAATTCGACAAGATTGCAACCAATCAAGACAATGTCTTGCTTTTTTTTTGTAAATAATAATTAATTAATGCTTATTTTTTTAAGCAGAAATTTTATAACAATCTTAAATAAGAAAAAATTGAAAGTATGAATAAATTTTTCTTTTTTCAGTTTTTTTTATGATAAAAGAAAATATACATATTTTATTTGTAAAGAGTACGAGTTTAAAGGCAAGACAACATGAAATATGGAAACGTATTTTTTGACAAATCTATTAAAAGCAATAAAAAAGACCAAAATTAAAATACTATCAACAATTGCAGTTTTTCAATAACGATAATATTTCGGTTTAAAAAAAAAAGCATTACTATATTAATATTGTATACGATACAAAAAAAAATGAAGATGTCAAGATTAATTGCTGTTTTTTTGCTGGGGGTATGCGAATACGTTGGGCTCATGCAACAACGACCAGTTCAGTTGCAGCGCCGTGTAGTTTGTTTGCGTAACGTCGAAGTTGATTGCAACACCGACGAGGTCGATTACACTGCGTCAAAATTGATCATATCCAATTCACGCATGTTTGCAAATCCGACAAGTATGAAAGGGAAACCCCATATTTTACCTCAGGTTAAACGAAATGCAGGAAAACTTTTATTATACATTTTTTTTATATATTCGAATAAAGTAAAGTAGATAATATATAGTAAATCTGTATTTTTTTGCGTTTAAATAAAAAAAATTGTTTTTTTGTAGATATTTGTTTATTAAAGGCAACACTATACATTATATATTTTCGGGCTGTGCTTAATCTCGCAAAGTGCCAAAACCTTTTAATCAAATAAAAACTACGTGATAAAGTTTAAGTTTCAGGGATGAATGTCACTAATACCTTATTTAAAGAATATACAAATGCATTGGTTGGTAATGGTTCGATGAGAGCAAGGGAGTAGGCCGGAATTCCGCTCCAGGAGCTAAGCGACGCCAGAGCGCGAATCGAGGCCTTCGACCGTATCTCACAATCGAACCATACCTGCGTATGATTATGGATTCATAGACATGCTAAAGGGCTATCATGAAGATAGAATATTGTCCCTTATCTTTTCTTTTGATTGATAAGTGAAACACTATCAAGATAAGAAAAATATATAAAGTGAGAAGTAATAAATAAATATGCCTGATAAACAAAATAGAGCTTCTTCCCGTAGACAGCCAGCTACATCCAACCGCATTTATACCCGGTTTTTTTATGTTTACAATAATACCTATAAAATTACTAAACACAAAATGGATTGTGCATGAAAAAACCGATTAACAAAGAAGCGGCGAAAAGGAATCGACGACATAAAAGACCACAAATATAAACAGCCTTCAAATTGAGTGTATCAGAATTTTAATCATATCACATAAAAGAGCAAAAGACGAATTAGGTTGAAAAAATTACACAAGAGAGAAGAAAATAAAAGACATAAACATTTTATACTAGAGCGTATAACAAATGAGGCATATATAAAAAAAATATTTAACTAAAATAACCTGTATTAGTAATGTAAAAAAATACATATACATCAAGCTATACAAAAGAAGAGAACAGTAGGCTACACATTGAAAAAAGAAACATGTTGTAATAAATAGTTTGTAAGGCCTTTGGATGAAACAACATAAGGATTCGAGTGATAAATCCACAAAGATCACAAGCCATGTATTTACTTCATTAAGCCGTGTAATGCCAATAGTAAAAGAATTTTTTTTTTGCAAATTTATCGTCAAAATACAAAAGCAAACAAAACTGTGATGTCAAAATATGGTGGATCTTTTTTCTTTCTTTTGGCATTTGGTGGTCTGATAAAAAAATCGAAAATACATGTTGTCTGTATATAAAAAACTTGATTGTCAAAGAAGAAATTTAAAAATGACAGAAAGAATACAGGAAAAAGAGGATCTGTAGTATGAAGGAAAAAAAAGAACATGTGAAGACATATAAATATAAGTTTGAGCCCCTTTTTTATTATAGGTTACAACGATAAAGAGCGAATAGTAACACTTTACATAAAGAACGGCAACTATGAGATAAAAACTAATATTTGGACTTTTGTAAACCCGAGTAAATACAACCACTAGAAAAATGCAAGAGATTAATATAGAAACCTGTATATATATAAGAGGAATAAATGTGAAAACGAAAAATAAGAAATATCAATATCAAAGCGAGAGGATTTTGTGAAAGTAAATAAAAAATACAATAAATAAATTAGCAATACAAAAAATTTTTAATATTTATCTAAAACTAAAGATGTATAGTTAAGGATTTTTCTAATATATAAAAAAATTATGCATTTTGACATCACATTTTTCTTTTTTATATACCGAGACATTTTTTTACCTATTACAAAAAAAAATCGATTTCAACCTTTAAAATAGTTTTTTATTTGTTGGGGATGTTACTAAAAAAAATTTTTGTGGAGGATCACTATTGTTAAAGTTTTTTTTGTAAAAGAATGGATCAGGAGGCTTTTTACAAATTTTAGATATTAGAGCTGTAAAATAAAATATCATATGCTGCAAATAGTCAGTGACATTGTTTTATACGTAATATAAAGCTTTGCATGTAAGTCGAGTACTACCGCTGTAAGTTTTTGGTCTACATATACAATGTTTGATACGTTAGTAGCATATAAAAGGCATAATAAATACAGATTTAAATTTCTGTTTTTACTTCTTTTAAACTTCTTTTTTTTCTGAATCCCTAATGAAAAATAATTTGAATATGAGACGAAGATTTTGACAGAAAGAAAAGTAATACGCAAATAGGTACAACTTTTGACCATATATCAGAATCTGAAAAGCGAATTAAAACTATTATGTTAAAAAAAAACAAAAAGTAAAAGTTACAAAGAAAGACCCTTAACGCTCGTGGTATATGTGTTATTATGACAGCTGTAGTTTTATTGCGACATGGAACTTATATTGATAAGTTGTGTACTATGCGTTCACAAACTTGCATCCGAGCATACATGCATAAATGAGGTCACTAAAGGAATAAAAAAAAATCACAAATTTACTTTTCGATAAACGATATATAACAACGGAACAGTCGTCGATGGATATTTACAAAGCCTTTTAAAAAACCTGTAATACAAAAATATATAGTATAACTGTCTCAATAGCACTAAGTAAAGAAAAAGTAAAAAACTTAAAAGAATAAAAAGAGTTAGCGACACTTGAATCTCTTTCGTAAATAAAAAGACAAAATGGTGATTTTAACGCGTGCAAAAAGATATCAATAAAAACTTGATATTTCTTTGTATGGTTAGGAAAGCACTAAAGGGCTTTATTGCAAATAAAAACAGCCAATTCTTACAGATGGGATTTTTTACTAGAATGGAAAAAACCTAATATTATTCACAGCTGTAAAACAAGATGCGGAAGATCAGTTAATTCTGATAGGACGTAAACTGTATTAGCAGAAATAAAACAAATGGGTACTTTTTTAGAATTTGTAAATGAAATATGCAACTTTAACATTCCGGAGTTTATAGTAACTAGTGATAGAGACAAAGGGAGAAAAATGCAAAGACAGTGTTACATAAAGCTAATCCTGTCATATGCACAAGGCATTTAGGGCAAACTTAAAACGACAATTTAAATCAGGTGAATGTAGGGGGCTCTTTTGGCGGCAGTACGCGTGACTGATTAGTTGTCTTGTAATTTTTGTATAGGAAAAATTGAAAACAAGATATAGATATTTCATACATACTTTTTAAAAGCGGATCCAAAAAAATAAGAAGATTGTCTTTCGATTTTTCCCAAATATCTTAAATATACGAATAACTGTGCAAAATGTATAACGCGATGATAAAAAAAGCAATGAGCAACAGAATTTTTAGAATTTATTCAATATGTGCGTAATCATATTTTAGAAGTTCATTTGCGACGGCACCATAATGAAAACATAAATAAAAAAAGAAACACAGTCCAAGCTACACAATCTATCACTAGAAAAAGGCAACCATCTTTTGATTGTACTGTACGCTTGCAAACGAAGAAAAATTATTGTTGATAGCAAGTATATAGTAAATACATATATAAAAGCTTTTAACTATTACTGGTTAAATCTGCTTTTGCTCCAATAATGTCATATTATTGCAGTTTATCGGTTCTTAAATATTGGCGAAAATTCATTTTTTTCTTCTTTGCAGTTAAACCTGAATATTATGGATGGATACTGAACTTGTGTAAATATTTTAGACACCTCAGTAATAGTAAAAGGTATTATAAACGTCAAATATAAAATTTACAAAAAACACAAAGGCCGAAGAAGACAGAAAAAGAGGGTATGATATAAAATATAAAAAAATATAAATATTTTATTGAATGAACCCTAAAATTAGGAAATTTTTAATTCTTGTTTTCGGCTATACACAAAAATCAGTGAAAAAGCTTATAAAAAACATACCTGTGTTTTTTCTTGCTAGCATATATATTAATTTACCCTTGGCCTATTTTTCCTTTTAACACATATTATGGTATTGCTTTACTCGGGGCCCCCATTGTGCTTATGCCGCCTCTTCTAGTAAAAGGGCGTAAAATTTCAAGGCAAAATATAGTATAATAATAGTTTTTAAATATATAAACTTATTGCAGAATTTAAAAAACCGATCGAACACGGTATATATATTTTTTCTTTCAAAACAGGTTCGTCCAGGTGTGATTTGAGTAAAGCCATTGTTGTACCCTTTCTCTCACTCATGATTAATGCTTAGCGTAGCCACATTTAAACAAAATTCGCTGAGTGTGAACCTGTGTCACTGATCTACAATCTTTTTTTTGTACGACAACCTGGTGCCTATTACGCAATTCCTCGTAACCTTTAGACGCTCTCTACTTGTTAGTTATAATTCGAGATATATCATCAACATATGCTCGTATTAGCCCGTGTAGGGTCACCCGTGTTCGGTCCTCTACAAAAAACATTCGCACGCGGATAAGACCTGCTTCTATCCTACCAGCAACCCATGCTCCTTCAATGAGTCCTTATTATCCTTGTCATTTTTACTACGATCATTGTCATTCTCATGCATAAAGTTTCCAAGCAGAAGCCTTATCTGTAATACTTGCGCGTCCTTCTACACATTGACTTACTAATCTGCATTTTCAATCTTTCCCCGCCCAGCCTTGGACTTCTATATCTGTACATTTAAAATGCTCTTTCTAATATATTTGGCCCATCTTACTATAAACGCCGAACTCTTTATTCCACAATAGGCCATAATTTGCCTATGGGTATTTATCTCTAGGTACAGGTAGCAAATTTATATATGCATTGTACATAAAGCTTCTTGGTTTTAAATAGAATTGTTTGTTTTGTACTAAAAAATGAATCGTTCAATGTGCTTCCCATTTTTTTGCACTGCCCATAACAGTAATTATACCACAGATCACTGTCTTTTTTGTGCGTATCTTTAATCTCCGTATTCCTTCACATTCTCCAACGCAAGTAGTATCCAAATCTTCCGGAATAATGCATGTAATCTTGCAACATTATACTGTCGTTTCTGCGGAAGATATAGTTTTGTA
>JAQFYM010007445.1:0-10385 GCA_034694785.1 Agrenia bidenticulata
AACGAGTTTCGCTACAGTTTATTTTACGTTTTCTTTTAAAGAACAAATTTTGCGTTGGTTAAAATGCGTCTATATGATTTTTTTTTTATTTTTCGTTTTTGTATTAGTTATTTTTAGCAATTTAAACCAAAATCTTAAATTATGCGTAGCACCAACTTATTAAAAGTCAATTTTTGTCGAACTTATAGCCATAGAGTACGTTTAAAAGATATTAAAACATACCGGCATTTTTACCGGCAATTTACCCGGGAACGCCGAGTTTTTTTGTAAAAAAAACCCGGCAAAATTCCGGGCCCTACTTATTACATTAGTAAAACAAGCATAAAAAAATAATAGTTTTACCGGTTAACTATAAAACTATGCTTTTGACTCTTGAAGTCATCCAGCCAAAAAAGAAGATTTATTTGGCATTTTTATATTAAAATGCCCGTATTGGGGCCCGTGACCCGTAAATTGGTGACCCGTTACCCAAAAATTGGATTTAGCCCGTACGGGTCCTGTTCCCGGGGATAGCGCAATAATTGGTCGGCTTATGTTAATATGTAACACATATAAATTTTGCTATGTTTTGTATATTTTATATACGCGGTTGTTGCTTCTGCATTTTCTTTTTAATTGTTTACGGATAAACTACTTTGTAAATGTTATTAATTCTATACATTAAGCACAAAATCATGGAAAGATACCGACTTGCTAAAGTAACCCTTTTTTTGTTTTTGAAAATGTTTTGCTCACGCTCTGCCGGGTTGTTCCTTTAAAGAATAACATAATTGTAATATGCATTTTTAAGTTAAAAAGATGATTTTTTTTGTGATATTTATAAGAAGAAAAAAACTTAAAAACGCCTGACCTCACAACGGTACGGTAAGACTCGGTTCTGTCCAATCCGGTTCGGCCCAATTGCGGTTTTTATTAGGTCTAGTGCAGATCTCTAATTTTTAAGTACAAATTTATCTTAGAAATAATTGTATTTTTTTATATTCATCATATTATTCATAGGAGATTATTAATTTTTCTTAACTGTCCTCTCATAACTTGCACCTTGCCTATGCAAATAACGGTAATCTTAAAATTTCTTCAGTTGTGGGTCTAATCCTAAAATCGATTTCTAAACATGCATGTATTAACTCCACTAAATTTCCATTGGTTTCTTTTGGTATCCACAATATAAGCATCTTATTGAGATTGGATCGAATCTCTAGAATGTTTTCAAGACATTCGGCAGTCTTCTTATAGCAGCAAAGATTAAGACAAAATTCACTTGGATTTTTGACCAATGCTTTACTACTTGTTACTCCAAATATATCTTCACCTAATTGGTTCTTGCTAGATCTGTAGTCTCCCTCCATAACAATAAGAAGAGTGAGTATTCCAATTGACCAGACATCTGATTTCATACTATATTTTCCATCTATAAATGATTCCGGTGCAAAATATGGATATGTGCCGATACGTGCTGGTCTTTTTATCACATAGTATCTTCTTATTGTTTGCGATTCTACCATTTTATGTTCGAATATCTTTAAAAATTTTCCTTCCAGTTCCTGTGTGGTAAATTTTAATCTCGAGAAACAGCTTTCTCTATATCTACTGTTAAGTAATTTGTTATTACATGTAAAATCTTTACTATTCGTTTTAGGATTGTTGATTTCACATTTATCATAATCATCATAGTCATCATAACCTTTAGCACTTCGATATTCGACCCATTTTTTGGCACATGGTAATAGAATGGTAAAGTCAAAATCTATTATTTTAGAAATTGCATACGGAAACTGATCCTTTTGCATGGTGTTTTCCAGCTTTATATCTGCATGTATTAAATCATTATTATGAATATATTGCAATCCTTGAAGTATTTCTTTGAGATATGTCACAATCCTGTTGCCGTTGTCTTTTGCTAAATCTTTATGTGATATATCGTATAAATTTTCAGCCAGAAACCATTTATTATAATCAATTTCTACCTTTTTTTCATCGGCAAACTCTCGCATTTCTTCATCTGATAATATACTCATCACATTATCATGGTTAAGTTTCTTCAATATGATACCTTCGGGCAAGTTTACAGCCATCACACGCTTATTTATTATTTCTATATAGGTTTTATGCTCTTTTGTATATCTATTTATTTTCTTTTTGCTGACTGTATGTATGACTTCTATTTTCCACCCATTCAATGAATTCATATCAACTTTAAATCGATCGTAAAAGTTTCTAGTGGATTGTGAATTATTACTGGGTTCTCTGGTCGCATTTATTTAGTTAAAAAATATAAATGCACAAAAAAGCACCAGTATTTTTATCTGCTTTACAAATTTATCTGCGTTCCCCTCTTTTTCATAAGACTTACGAAAATGTTTTATCCACATAATACCAGACATTTTTAATGGTATTTATATGAAAAAATATAGTTAATTTTTCTTATCATTGATATATCAAAATTTATTCTTGATTTTTACATATCTCGAGTAATCAATTGATAACGCCACACCAAGAGTCTAAAGAACAAAATATTAAACAGTCATAAAATTAAAAATTAAAAATTAAATAATCAGAAGGGCTGTAATATCTTAAAGTGCCAAAGTTGATTTAATTAAGCATAATTTGAAAAAAAAAAATGTCGCTTTTTTGGCATAACAGAATCTCATCTCACAGTCTTACTATCATTTATATACAAAAATTGATAGTTAAATGATTTTGTAAAAATAAAAAATGATAAATGTAAGGATTGCGCTTTATTTTGAATATAATAATGCAAAGATTTTGATACCACGAAAATGTATGCACCCGAAATACTAATGATTATGAACATAAAGCACAACAAAAACCGCGAAGTATTGATGACGACTAACATTAATATTTACAAAATTATTTTCTAAATACTTTCTAATTCTTTACTGCTTTGCCACATATATTGAGAAAAAAAATAAGTGGAAAAAAAAAGAAAATTAAAGTAAATAAGTAAAAAAAAAAAACATCGTATAAAAACACTTTGGTTAGTTAAATACATGTTTTTTGTTAATCTTGTTTAACCTAAAAAAATAAAATTTTTTGGCAATATTTTTGAAATAATGAAAGTAACAATATAAAAACTATAATTTCTTTTTCCAGTAAAAATTATTACAATTAAAGTATTATAAAAACCGCCTTACTAAGGGCGTGTTTAAAATTTTTTCCATTGGAAAAAGAAGCCCCTAATTAAAGGGGTAAAAATTCCAATGGAAAAAAAATTTTCCAATGGAATGCTTTTCTATGTTCCAATATAAAAAAGTCCTATGGATTTTTTTTTTCATTGGACATAAAAGCGCCATACCTCCTCGCCTTGGGTTTTTTTTTCCAATGGAACTTTTGAAAAACATACCCTGAAGTAAACTTCCAATGGAAACATTCCATGGTAAAATTACCGTTTTTTTTTTTGGAAAATGTCCAATGGAAAAAATGTCCAATGGAAAAATGTCCAATGGGAAAATTTCCAATGGAAAAATGATGAAACGCGCCTTAAATATATAGAAGAGAAGGGTTAAAAATCTGACATTTTTCGTAAAGTCCTTTCATGAAAATCCCGATCCGTTATTTTCACATTTTTTATTAATTATTTGTTTAAACAAATGCAAACGTTTTTATTGATAATATTACAAAGTAATCCGAGTAAACATTTTTTTTTTATAATGTATATTGAAAACTGATAGTCGGGCTAAAATTCTAATCTAAAAAAGCTGAAATATATACTTCTTGAGATAAAAATTGCATCGAAAAAAAAATCAAAAAGTGTTAGTATTACTAATTTTTTCAAAACGGCATTTATTATTAGTTTTATTTTTCTATTATTTGAAATATTGAATTTTAATATTAGTCAGAAAAAACAGTAATGAATATGTATGACTTCATTATTTTTAAGTTGAAATATTTGACTGGTGAAGTTTAGCTTATATTTATACCTTAAAAAATTGAAAATAATATAAACCGAAAAAGTAGTTCATTAATAAAACAAAATTTATTTTTTATAAACTAATTTAAATAAAATAATTTTTCGTGTTTTTATAATTCTTTTGTTAAAAAAAAGATAGAAAAACTAGAAAAGGTTTATTCTCCATTTCTAAACATTTTAAAAGAAAATACAATAAAAAAATCAATCATTTATAATTATCGTAATTTATTTCTTTTAATGTCGATTACTAACTTTTTTTTGAATATTTTCTGCAAAATAAAGCAACAATGTTTTAAATTATGAAAATAGATCAACTATAGAGTATTTTGTAAATAAAAAGTCTTGGCTTAACATTATTTATAAAAATATTTTACCACTGTTTTTATTTGAAAAATTCACCGTATAAAAAAAAACTTTAGCACCAGTAAATTTCCAAATAATAAATCAGCGCTTATTTATAGTTTGACTCCCTAAATATAGATTTTTCATTTAAGTTTAAAAATGCTTTATGCGTCTTATTTGTAATTAAGTACATGTAAATTAGGGTTAAAACCAAAAATTTTATCATGATTTTTTTTTGTTTGCTAAAAAGTTATATTTTTTGTGTCTAGAAGATAAAAAAATACACAAAAGCTAACTTTTTTTAAAATGTTTATTTCTGTGCATTTAAAAATCGCAAGGAAGTTTATTTTGTTTATATCACACTACATGTATACATGACGATAAAATAAATATTTTTGACATGCTATAAAAGGTCGCAACTAGTGTATATACAAAAAACACTGCAGTTTTTTGCATATCAAACGACATTCTAACTATAGTATATACATACAGATTTAAATATACTTGGTAAGCCGTAAAATTGACTGTGTTCTAAGTTTAAAAATCTGTAACAGCTTGTAATTATAAAAATGCAGTGTTTTTTCTGGTAATGCGGTGTATAAAAGTCTTGAAACTTACCATTTTTTAGTTTTAATACATCTTTATAACCCTTAACAAGTTTATCTTATACAACGACATTTTTTGTCAGAAAACTTAAAAAAAATTACAATACCACTTTTTGAAATGCATAAAAAATTCAAATATATAAACGTGGTAAACAATTTTCGATCGTTTAAAAAATAGTAGTAGGAGTTAATTTTTATTTTATCCACTATTTACCTAAAAGTTATTTTATCCTTTTTTTGTAAAGAATTTAATCACCGTTTAAAACTGTAACAGTTCATTGCAACATTAAGAAAACGGAAAACATTTTGAATTCTCGTAAGTTTGCGTAGAAATTTATACTTTAGAATAAAAAAAACGTAAAAAAATATACCATTTTAAAAATGTAATGTAGCCTTAATGTTTGCATTTAGAGCGTATTTTAAAAGCTAAAAAAAACCAAACTTCCATAGTTTAGAACGCTCAATTGTACTCTTAGCAACACAAAGTTTCATCTTTACAGTTTTTTTCTTTCGGACCGCGGGTAATAAAGCCTGGTTGTTAGCTCAAAAAGTATAATTGTATAAAATAATGCTGTACACTAGATTTATTGTGATCATACTTATCAATTAGTCTCAAAATTACATATTTAGTATTATTGTTTGCAATAAAAACTTTGCAAGTACCACATTCATGTATTACCGTACCTTTCTAAAAATTCAGCGCGATACTTATACGTTTTCTACATGAAAAAAATTATATGCATTTTTAAATGATTGACAAGTGTTTCTTGTTGCAAAAATTAGAAGAATCCCTTTAAGCTTTTTTTTTTTTCCATGTGATAAATTTTTATTTTTATTTAATAGACCGTTTAAAAACACATTTGAGTAAGCAATAAATTGCACCGATTTTACATATGATTGTTATGAAAAGATCAATAAAAATAAATAAATTGGCGTGAAATAAAAAAGTAAAAGTCATTGAAAAAAAGTTGGATAATACCTGTTATTTTAAGGTACTGAAACAGTGAATTTGTTCTACTGTTCTACTCGAATGAAAGACCTCCGTCCTGTATATGAATAATAAAACTGTATAAAAATATGTTTGAGTATAGGACACCGGTCTTATACCCGCGTTAAATGTACAAAAGTTTTTTATTGGGTATTGTTTTTTTCAAAAAAAAAAAAAAAAAAAACATAAAACAAAAAAGTTCGCATAAATTGCAATTCTGGTGATCAAAGACAATACAAAATATGCATAGCATTTTCGTTACAATCGGGAAAACAACAAGTTAGTTGTGCTTTGAGCGAGTTTCTTACAAAAAAGACATTTTTCAGTAATCGCCCATGAATTGTTTGAAATTTGTTTTAAAATACAGAAAAACACTATTTTCATAATTGTTCATGATATAAACAAATATTTTTGATGTATTAGCAATGTATATATTGACGTAATGTAACTCATCAGGGCTAAACCCTATGTTATAGGGCTTTAAATACATTGAATTACCCTTTATTCACTGCATTTTCCCAATTAGCTTTTTTTGGTATTTTTAAACAGAGACGATTTGCGTTTTGTACACTTAAATCTTTTAAATCTTTCTGTTTTATTTTTCTAGAAAATAAGTAAAAATGCAAATTGGGTCATATTTACAGAAAAAGTAGCATTACAGATATTTTTATATATAAATTTTAGTTTCGTAAAATTTATTATTTCATTTGTTTGTTTTTTAGTTTATAACAGCAAAAAATATCATAATATATTTGCATGTCTCCAAAGCAACTTTTATTTTTAGAAAATGTTTATACATAATCTTAACATGCGAAAATAGTATAACCAGGAAATTCACCAGGCAAAACCTCTCTTTTTATATTGGGAAAAGGGAAGAGGGGGGCTATATTTTTCGGAATTATATTTGAAAGGTCTTATATGCAGGTTTAAACGAGCAAAATCATTTTTTAAAAAATCATGTAACATTTGAAAAATAAAGGGTCTTTACTGTGAAGTGAAACAGTAGTTCTTATAACACTTTAATGAGGTGAACAACTAAAAACGTTAATTTCAAATTACGAAAAAAAACTGAACTATAATGCATGCTTCTGCTCTTCTAATATATTTAATAATTTATCAAGGCATTTAAATTTTAAAAGTAGATGACCCTTACTTATTACAATTATGTTCCGCAATAAAAATAGATCGAAGGGCGTGTCTCTTTTTCTATGAAATTATTATTTTTACGAAATATTTTTTCCCAAAAAACGTATTTCTTTTTTCTTGCCCTTAAAAAAGAGGATCAACTAAGATATATGTTACGACATATTTCATATTTGACCCCTTTTTTTAGGTGAAAAAAAAGAAATACTTTTTTTAGGAAGAAATATTTCTAATAAAGAAATATTGCTTTAAAAAAGAGAAACGCCCTAAATATTATAACAAATAACGACCGATTAAATTTAACAACATATTGACGTTAAATCTTGTCATTTATGTATGTGAAAACAAATTCCTTAGACTGCTTTGTCGCAATTTTATTTAATTGTTAGTTTTTTTTTTGTACAGACTAAAATTCTTTTTTTGTTTTATTATCTCTTTATGAAAAATAGCTGTTAAGCTTGTGTATTGACACAATATCTGTAAACAAAAAATTTTGTATAGATATAAAGTAGAATTATTGCTATTGACATGCTTAAGGAACTTAAAAAAAATTTTAATTACTATAATAAAAACCTTAGAAAAAATATCTATAAAAAATGTAATTTGCTTGTCAAAAAAACACAAAGAACATTAAGAAGAGTTGAAGGCACACAAAGATTGTTTTATATGCGGTGTTTATGCGAGATGATCAAACATCAATCGTATTTATAAACATAAATATAATGCATATATTTACAAGACCTTAGAAAAAAAATAAATATGTAAAAGTTTTGATAAACAGCGACGTATATATGTTATAGTTGGATATTAGTTTAGTAAAAAGTAGTAATATTTAAAACGTTTTTTTAATGATAAAAACCACTTTTGTTTTAAAAAAATTTAAACCCCAAAAAAATTATACTGAACGTTTTATTCGGTATAAAATATATGAAGCTTAATCTTTTAGAGTTTTTAAATGGAGAACCGTGCAAAAAAAGGCGTTTTTGTGTTATACGAATGTTAAAAAATTACAGAAATTTTTATGTACTAACATGTAGGTTCGTAGAACCTTGACTTAAAACACCTGTTATATGACCTATGTCGAATCTCAACCTAAGCTTCATTTTTTTTATAATTAAAAATTATACTGTAAATTTTGCCGTCTAAGAAAAAGCACTTTAAAACATCTGCACCAAATAAGACACTTAATATATTTTGTTTAGGTAATAAGAATATAATATTTCTTTCTAATATGCATCAATACCAAAAAAAAATAAAACTTGTAACTGTTAAAGCACAATAGAACCCAGCGTACGCAATTTTTTTTATATACAAAGACTATTAAAGTTTTGTATTTATAAAGTAAAAACGATTTCATATGACTTGTAAATCAAAAACACAAAGAGAAGGAGTTGCTTCTAATTTAGATACATAAATAGTACCAAATCATGAGAAAAAAGTTTTTATAAGTGTCAGTTTATTTGAGTTAATAAACCAAAAATGTATTGTAAGGTTTATACAAAAAATCCGAAAAAAAAGTAAATAGTTTGCATTTTGGAGTAACAATTATTTTTTTCGCAGGGAAGCTAGATTTTACATTATTTTTATAATGAGAGGCTAATTTTACAGTGGCGTAGCAAGTAATTATTTACAGATGAGTCACAAAAAAAAATCAAGCTAAAACAACAAACGTTTTTTTGTTCTATTTTTTGTCAAAAAATATGAAACCATTAAAAAAAGCTAAGTTTTTTAGAATGTATGTTACGACTGTTTTTTGCCTTGACGAAAACCCTGCCTAAATTATAAACTGCACTTTTTATCAATACTGGTACATAGTCTTTGCCCTTCTTCCTCCCCCCTAGCTATGCCGCTGTGATTTTATGCAATCACATTGTTGGATAATCTAGTTTGCCTATATTTTTTTTGCGGAGAAGAGATTATATATGCAGGTAAACAAGTGAAGTAGTCAATTGCTGCATTTTTGTATCTGATTTTGTGTTTTTTCTTAGGTACAAATTTTTGTTTACAAGAAAAAGTTTTTTTTTTTTTTTGGAGTGACATGTAGAACCATAAAATGCTATTACATTAACAAACGATTTTTTGTCGATTATCCACTGTCTTTTAATAGTATGCCTATAAATAAATTCAATTATACAGTTTTTTTTGGTTGATATGCAAATACTGAATACTAAAAATTTAAAATAAATATTGCTATATATATACATAACAAAGATACGACCAGATCTGTTTTTGTTTATTATGTTTTTTATAGTTTTTTGTAGAAAAAACTATTTCCTAAAAAAATGATATCCTTCAATGCTCAATTTTCCGAAAAAGAATTTCTAACAATATAATTGTCATAAATAGATACGCTTTATAAATTTAATATTATGGAGGTAAAAATTTGCAGCCTCTATATGATTTTTGCTAGTAATTTTTTTTACCAAGTGTTACATTATATGTATTTTTTATTGCAGACAACATAAAATGAACTAGCCGACCAAAAAAGTAAATTGTACTTTAGCGCACGTGAATTTGACGCAAATACGCATAAAAGTCACAATGTTAACGACATAAACTAGAAGACCTTTGCAGCCAAACCAAAATTTTATTTTAATTTTTAGTGATATACGATTTTTAGTACTATAAAAAAGTATTTGTTATGCCTAAGTTTTACACTAAAAGCAGCAACAAAACCATGCGCTTGCATGTTCGTTTCATGTGAATGTGCTGTAAATACATAAAAATGCTTGTAATAAAAATTCCTGGTAATCCCAATTTTTTTTATCCAGAAAAAAAAAATACAAAACAGCGGTATTATTACAACCGCGCAATACACGGAAAATATTAACTTTGCAATATGTTTTACATGGTTTACTATTTGCCGTTCATGTGTTACTAGCACAAGAGAAAAACTACTATAGGCTGGTGTGTTTTTAATTTGATTGTGGTTTTTACAAGTATATAACACGATGCTGTTTTTAATAGCTCTTCCACAACAGTATTAAACCCACTTGTGTTTTACAAGTTATCTCGATTTTACGCAACTTTACGTCTTCTTTTGCATCTTTCATCGCTGCTCGTTCAGATCACAACTAATCATTCTACTCCGGCCATTTTCTGCTCCAGTGTGTGCAATTCATGCCGGCAAGAAATGTATTTTAGGGTTTCCCTATCATACTCGTCGAAGTAGCAACCATTTACGACATGTTGCAATGAAATTCGACGTACCGCAATCGATCTCGACCGTTTGCAAACATGCTCGACATGGTTGCGACGCATTTCGACGCAGTGCATTCGGCCCTGTCGGTGTTTGCTTTTAACTTCGACGTTGCGCAAACAAACTCGTCAAAGTTGTAACCAAACTCGTCGGTGCGAATACAATTCGATTATTTGC
>JAQFYM010007446.1:0-10381 GCA_034694785.1 Agrenia bidenticulata
CCCCTGCCCCCCCCCCCTCTTGCTACGATTATGGACCTAGGGCAAAAATATCTTAGATAAAATGATTGACGCGCCTAAACTAAACATAATTGTATAAAGCTTATGAATTTTTAAATTTTCTGGTTTGTCTAATATATACACAAAAAAAATTTATTATACATTCCAAATTCACGTTGTTGGTATGAATTTACGTCGGTCTAACTCTAAAAAACTTTTTTTTCGTTGTTTTTTATGCGCATCTTAAAGTTCTTGGCTGTGCAACAAACAACAAAAAATTGCACGTTTAGCGTATATCAAATACAAAACATTTTAAATTGTACAGGAAACCATGCGTACATGACTTGAATTCTTGATATACGTTCACAACTGGTATGTTCATGATCTTAGTAAAAAAACACTGCTTATCTTTTATTGTAAGACGTTAACTAATATTAAAAAAAAATCGATATATATATATATTTTTTATGGTCTACACAGCTGCTTTTTGTTAGTAAATTACAATAAAATTACCTAAAAAACACATTTCTTGTTTACTTATAATTTACAAGCGTTTTATCAGACAATTGAGCTGTGATAAGTGTATAAAGCTAGTTTTAAAACACATAAAATATGTAAATCATTTAGATCATTTATGTTTTTACAATATAATTAACTTTATATGTATGTATAGTGCTTGAACATCGGTTTGTTGCAATTGATGGCTGCAAAAGCATCGCGTTTGCACAAAAAAGTTGTTTAGAACATAGTAATTGTCAATGTCGCAAAAACTGCATACACATCTAGTTTTTTAAACAATACAATGACACATGTAAGCTAAGATGTGCGGGCAAGTATGTTTAAAAATTTTTTATTTAAAATTTTTATCATTATAGTTACATTAAGGGCCAAAAATACTTTCAGATGATAATCAGTTGCTGTAACTGAAGTATTTATAGCACCTGCTTACTTTGCTTGTGAGTTTAAATATGTATTGCAATAAAAAACCTAATATGTTTGAAAACCTAATTTTTATATGTTTTTAATAAAAACGCGAATCATTGTCTACATAAAAAAAAATGACTTTAAGATTATCAACTGTAGAAAACTGCATTAGAATACTATTTGTCATATATGTGCAGTTATTATAGATTTAATTTAGAACTGTACAATGTCAAAAATTGTACTAGTACACATTTGGTGCTGGAAATTATTGAAATTATAACAAAAAACAGTAATGAATAAGACGCAAATTGTTTAACAATATTTTTTCTAGTTGTTATGTGGTTTTTATAAATAAGAATAGTTATAAGAATATAAAAGTAAATTCTTCAGTTACGCTTATAAATATTGCATAAATGACAAAACATCGGAATGGTTTTTTTTACAAACAAACACATTTTTTTTGTTTGTTATAAAGTGTGGCGTAAATATGTGTATAACTGTTTTTTTTGTTTAACAAAGTACAAAAAAACTATATTTACGTACTAAAAAAAAAGTATTAAAATAAATCAGAAAGCCGCATATTTTCTGATATTAACCTTTTGTAATTTTAAACGTGATATACGTAATTAAATTTGTTTACCCATTATATATAGGGGGTTGCTTCGTCGGTTATTATGTGTCTTTTATACAACGGGTTCTAATTTCTATATATCTGAGTTGACAAAAAAAACAAATGTACCATCGCATCATAAAACAACAAGATCGTAAAGTGTATTGTGTTGATAGAACACAAATATACTAATATATGCGGTTTATGTCAGTTGAAAAACCTTTTGTTAAGATGATGTGCTTTCATATACTTTATATAGTCATGTGTATAACTTTTCGTGTCTTTGTATGCAAGGAATGGAGTTTACAAAGAACAAATACTCTATACGCTTGCAAGCAAACAGCTTACTGGACTTTTTCTGTTTGTCTATACAATAAAATATTTAGCATATGATTACAAATTTATAAAACGATAGTTGCTTTACAATAGTTCTCTACGTTTTGCTCGTTTTTATATATAGTTTTTTTTTGCTGTGCTTAATACTGGTGCAAGACAGGTTGTATTTAAAATAACAACACATTTCTTTAATTTTTAAAAAAAAGCTTTTTTAGTTATTGTATTTTTTATGAGTTTTTTCGCATTTTTAGATAAACAAATATAGACATTTATGACCAAGTAAACGTTTTTTTTGCAATTTTTTACGCTGGCTTTATTTTTTGTGTATTTTATGCGTAAAGTTGTAATAAATTAGCATTCTTAACAGTCTTTAGTTAATTTTGTTTTTCTGATGATTTGCAGACACAAAACATTTGAATTTTTTTATTAAATTTGCAGTATAAAATAGTTGTAACCCAATTTGTGTTACATGTGTACTAAATAGATATTTTTTGAAGTCGTAGCATGATAAATATTAACTTCGGGATTATAAAATTACTATAAGTCCGGTTATACTGTACACTGGGTACTGGCGTTAGGCACTATTTTTCTTCGCATGAACAATATATTTTTTGTCTAGTGCTTAAGTATAATTTGCCAAAATCATTTTTGAACATAATTACAACGCGGAAATAAAACCAGAATGTACAAAAAAAATTGACTGACCCAAAAAAAACTTTTCGGGTCAGCATTTTTTCTGTAAAATTGTTTTTTTTAAAATATTAAAACAATAATCTTACTATCAAAAAAAAAAATGCGTATAAGTGTCTCATTTACAATTTTTTTACGTTTTATATTTAATACGTCTGCCAATACTGTATAATTAAATATACACAAAACTATAATCATATGTTTTATAAATAACAAAAGTAAAGTACGGATATCATAAATAAATGTAACAATAAATTGTAAAATAGGTACAGGTTTAAGCAAAAACATGCAAGATATAGTATATAATACGGTTCCTAGCTACCAATGCCTTGCTGCTCGCAGTGACAAAATTGCAATGAGGCAGAGTTACATGCATATGTGCTACAAGACTTGGATAAAGCTGTTCGTTACATGTCAAAAATTTTAAAACCAGGTTAAGATAATTTTTGTAGACAATTTACAACGCAAAAACGTTTGCTTGCCTGCCAGGATAATGCAATTTTGTTTTTTAGTTAGCAAAAAAAACCAGCAGAGTTTTTGCAATTTAATTGTCGTTTTGGTAAGCTTTTTTAACGCCTATAATATGCTAAAATACAATATTGTGTTTTTTTTTTTTTGCAAAAAAACAAACAAAAGGTTAACATTTTTCATTGAAATAAAGTTTTGACACATTTGTATTTTTTTTAGATGTTTTCATCTGATATGGAAAACAAGCTGAAAATAAGTAAGAATTTAGTGTTTTGAGATAATCTTATCTTTAAACAAAAATATATATTTTTAATATATTATTACGTCTTTAACCTTCTATATTTTCATCTCATAACAACAAATGAGTTTTTTTTTTCCTTTAATCATACTTTTCGCTTTATAAAAAATATATGTAAATATCAGAGATGTGAATGCACCAGATTAAGCGACCTCCCAATTTATGTACGCTGCAGATGCGCACAAATATAAGGGTTTCCTGTAACACACCTTCTTGAGGCTTTAAGCAGTAAGGAACAAAGCGTAATTACTTTGCACAATAATTGTAAGTACGCAAAAAAAAAAAATCATTCTTGGTAAACTGGTTTTCAAAAAAATGCTATGCTACTTAAAACGATGTAAATTTTTCCTTTATAATATTTTACAAAAGATAGTTTTTATATTTTTTACGACATTATTAGATAAAAAATACATAACTGCACTACGAAAGTCTATCGGTTTAAAATGCAAAATTACTTGCATGCATTTTTATACTGACAGCGCATTTACTGTCTTTTCTGTAATATTTGAAAGTGTATGTGTATAAAAATTTAAAAAAAGTGAAGTGACTGCAGTAATTAACTGTATTGAAAAAAACCGTATGTAAAATATTAAAAGCAAAGCCACATGTTTTTTTGGTAAGTAAAGCTATACGACACGATATAAAGTCGGTTTCGCAAAAAAAAGCAGGAAAAATCCGTTTTTTGTATCATATATTGTCAGGGCCTTTCAAAGAAAAGCTGGGCTCGGGGGGAGGGGGGGGATTTTCATATGGCGGTTGTTTGCAGAAAAAGAAAAAGCCGATGTTATTTTTTTTGAAGGCGTATAGACAATATGCTTAGTCCAGGGATGAAATTTTAATATTTTTCTAGGAGGGAGTCAGAAAACTTGCAATGTCTTTATTATACTTACATGGCAATTTTTGACTTATTATATCTTTCTAGTGGACTAGCAACCCCCCTCGCCACATGATCCCTTCCTGAATAGCACCACTTGTTTTATCCCAAGACTAACAAAAAAAAAGATTGCTCATATTGCATACCAAATAATATACGACTAAATCAAAAAAAACAATAAAGACAAATATTTCTATTTACAATAAATAGCATTTGATTGTAATCTATCATACATACCATTTCGACATTTTATCAACTATCATTTTTTTAATTTTAATTTTAATTTTTCTGCTCTTAAGAAACTAATAATAATATGTAAATGCTATTAGAAAAAACCAAAAGAGTGTTTTGCTACATAATAAAGTTTTTAGTAGTTATTAAAACTAAATAGTTGCAAATATATTCGTTTTGTGTTGCATTGTTGTAAATCCTAAACCAAAATTGATAGGGTTTTTAAGAGCACAAGTATCCCGATATGTTTTTGCAAGAAAAAAGCTGCATATTATAATGCGATTTGTCAAGAAATTGTAGCAATATGCTAAGACTTGTGTAACTTTAATCATCTGAAACGTTCAAAATTTAAATAAACATCCACGAGAAACACAAAATGCAAAAAAACATAAATTTTATGGCTTGGGAAGCTTTTAAGAGCTTGCTGCAACGAGCCAGAGTAGCCAAACAGGTTTTTCGACTTTTACTTGAATTTACCGTATGTATTTTTTACATGTATTTTAATCATTGAAATATAATTAAACTAGTTGACGTACAAAAAAAACTCTTGTTCGCATATTTGTTTATTTGACAATTTTATGTAGTCATACTGTTATTTTTACGCTCATCAGCACTTAGGAAATTAAGAGTTTTTTTCAATGATTTTCATGTTTAGTGTTGACAAGACCAAACAAAATAAGTTTCTTGCATGCAAAAAACTGTGGATACCACCTTGTAACAACAATGACGGGTAAACACAGTTTTACAGTTAAATTTAATGTTCTAAGGGTATCTAATAGTCTTTTGAAGATTATTAAAAAGTAACCGATAAGTCATTATTTAGTCCATGAATAAACAATCCTTAGTAAACTGTGTCTAAAGACACGGAAAAATTTTTGTAAGGTTATCCTGTTAATCTTTCAAAAAAGTATTTCTTTCCATTATGAATTTATGCAAATAATTTTTGAATAATGTTTTCTGAAGGCCGTCATTTTTGTTTTCGCTGTTTTCTACAATTGATCTTGCAAGGGTCATTATTAAATCTTCACTAATACATTGGTTTAATATTAAATATTGCAAAAAAAAAGATCAATTTAAATGCAACCTTTTCATCTGTAAAAATCTATTGTAGTTTCTCTCCGCAACTCCTTAAATACTTTAAAAAATTTGTGATACCACAAACTCCACCTTACAAAATCGAAGGTCCCATATGACATAAACTGTAAACTGGTCTAGGCAATAATATTAAAAAGCGGATGCTAATATATAAAAGAATTATCTATAATTAAATTCCTAATTTTACTTGTTCTTAAAATTATTACAAAGTGCAAAAAACAAGCCTTTTTGCTAGGAAAGTCAGGGCAAACTCCCCCCTCCCCCCTCTGGGAGGCCCTGTATATTGTATATTCTAATAAAAAGTAGGTAGGGTGTAAAGCCACTGAGAGTGGCCTAAGCACTTAGGAAATCAAGATGATTAGTGTAAAGGGTTTTTTTGTAAACCAAAATACTACCCTTTTTTAGACAGTTATTATATATAAAAACCATATTTCTGATGTCATTTAAGAGAATATGACCTAATTATATCCTTCTATTCGTGTAAATTCCTTTTGCCGATACTTATTTAAAAATCTCACCAATGAAACTAATTCCCATTGTAAGTCTTTTATAATGATGGGTATAATCCATTGTATGATACAACTTGTTATTGTAAAAAATAATTTTATCGCTTTAATCACTATATAATTGTGTTATGTTTTTAAGTTAGAGGCAGTTATGCAAATAAAAACCTCTTTTAAAACTCCTAGCAAGTCTTTGATGTTGCGTTATAGCTATTTGTACATTTACACGTTGTGTAAAAGTCTTGCGTAAAGCGCAATATATTTCAACCTTAATATTTGCTACTGTTTTGCTTCTAGTTGACCGAAATCTAAATGATAGGTTGTAATATTGCAAAAAAAAGCGTGTATAAAAATACTGCAACCCTAAAATAGTGGTTTCGTTATCTACTGATCACTGTAGTTGTAGGGTTTTTTCGTGGTAAGGACTTTTTGTAAATCAGCGACATTACACCAGTAACGTCTCCATGTCCGATACCTCAAAGGGGCGTTTCGTCAGTACCGAGTCTTTATAATCGGTTATAATTGATACAATTATGCTGTCGGTTTTTTACTTGCAATTTCCAAATATGTTTATTTTTCTCCTTTGTTTTGTTATGCTTAATATGCGATATTCAGGTATAATAGTTGGTCTCAGGGCCAAATAAGGTGGCCTGCGAGCCAAGTAAAACAATATGACTGTTTAGAACGGTACTTCTAGTATTAGAAACAATATTTTTTTTGTGGTATAGTAGTTATCGACACCTTTTAATTTTTATATATCTTTTTGAATATGATCTTGTTTTTCATTCTATGCCTGTATATTAGTTTTTGTTGCTAACGAAAAAATCTTACCAATGAGATGTATACTCATGTATAGTCTTTGTGGATGATGGGATGCACCCCCATGTACCCATACAGGCTTGTTTGTGTAATATATGATTATGCAGTATTGATCACTGCATAATTGTGATACTAATTAGAGTTAAAAGGCAATGATGTTTTACAAAGTATAAAAAAAAATTAACAGGGCTAAAAATACAAAGGAAGTCGCGGTTTATATGATATATACAGTCACCGTTATTCAATGTGAACTTTCTCTAATAGCAACGTCCACTTTTATCCTTAAATTGGGGCATAAATTTTTTAATGTGAACATTTAGTATTTTTTTTACTGTACAAATTAAAAAAGATGCACTGATTTGACTCGTTTAAATATGAACATCTGTCATAATTATCAAGTCAACAATTTTTTTTTATATTATGTAAATATAAAACACGTTTCAATTGTAGCTTACGAACAATCAATCTAATTTTTGCAATCACTACAATAATACAGCTTTTTTTTAAGTTATATTAGAGAATAAATACTCTCAACTCATATGTGAACATTTAAAAGTTCTGCACGTTAGTGTTTACATTAGAGAAGGGTGACTGTATATAAAATTCTCTATTTACAGAAATTTAAAAAAACAAAATAGTCGTTTTGTTCTATAAAATATTATAGTAAAGTTTTTTGTCCATTTTAATATATAACTAGTTTTGTAAAAGTAGAAAATATGCAATACTGGCGTAAAAAAAATATTCTGGTATGTAATTAGAATAAAGTAGTTCATTGTGTAAAGCGCTTTTTTTTTACTAGTATGAAATATTATAATACCCATTTATAAGGACAGATTAGACATTTAACATCTCAAGAACATTTTTTAAGTAGAAATAACATAGTATAAGTTAATATTAAAGACTTAAGGCTAGTCCAGGATTTTTTGTACAAGTCGCCAAAAAAGAAATTTGTTGTTTATATAACATAAAAAATAGAGAAAGACAGCTAGCAAAGCATCTTACAACTAGTAAACGTATATTTTGTATGTTTTTCAATTTATTGTATTATTAAATTATTTTTTGCATTTTACGTATATACGTAAACTCGCATATACGTACTTTGAAAAAAAGTAGTTTCCATAAATTTGTGTATATACGCAATTTTACTTATAGTAAATTTTACGTATAGGTCGACCTATTCGTAAAATCCAATATTTCTAATTCTTTGTGACATTTGATCGAAGGAAAAATCTATATGGGTCAAGGATCTATGCATAAAGCATACAAGATCAATAGTGAATCTATAGAAGCAAAAATTGATGCACTCAAAGACTATAAGTGTATTTCACAACATTTGTGTATAACAAGACGCAACAATTGTATTTCCTGAACGAAAAAAATTAGGCGTAAAGACTTAAAATGATAAGTTTTGGTTTTGAACATAGTAAAGCCTGTATGTGTCAAAAAGAAGTGTCTTGATTTTGCAAAAATAAAAAGATTATATTTTAAATACACTGTAATTGTTCCAGAATTATTAAATATTGAAATGGTAGTAAATAGATGGTTTGTAAATATTTTTTATATGCAAAATCAATATCAAAGGTGTACTGAATACATAAAACGCGTTTAAGACTAGTCAATAATGTATATATATAGATTATCATGTACAATAGGACAATTGATAATACCATTTTATTAGGTAAAATGTTTTAAATCGTTTTTTTAAGCACTTGCTAAATATATTGCAATAAAATGGACAAAATATAGAGAAAAAAAAGCTTTTTATTGAATCATAAAGAGATAAATCACAAAATTTGTCTGATAGTTTTTTTTATATTGTAATGCTGCTGTTATTGCTTATGTAAAAGCACAGCAAGAATCAATTTTCTTAGGAAAATAAATATTGTTAAAATATCTAGTAAAATTACGCATCTACTAACATCTTTTTTATACTCAAAACAAAAAGATAAAATAATTGTGAAGTTTTAACTTTACTTCGTTGATTGAAAATCTTTTTAATATAAAATTCAGATTTCACGTAAAAAGCAAAGGATTCAGAGGTTTTTCATGTTCTATTTTACTGGAATTTTTAATATGGGTTTGAAATGTGGCCGATAGGTTCTATCACCAGCATGGGGATCTTTTCTTGATTGCGCTCCCTGTTGTAAAAAATGTTAACCCGAGTAAACAGCCTATCAATAATTGCACGAAGAATCTACGACGGCATGATAACCGAAAAAAAATAAAAAATAAAAAAAATAAATCAAACATCGTTTATCATATGAAACTAAATAGCTTCATACACTCTTTTACCATTTCTACAACTTAAAAAGCGAGTATAAACGCACAGACGAATTACGGGTATAGTTCAGATATACAACATTGTAAAATTGTTACAACATGAACAGATGTAAAATGCGTTCCATCAATTGCAACAGATTTTTTAGCCTTTTTGTAAGATATTATTAGATAAAGAATCATTTTCCCTTTAAAAAGAGATTTGGTGCATACGGTACAAGCTATATCTAAATTTTATTTGTTTCTATTACAAAAGTATATATTGTTGATTTTAGAATTACATAAATTTCGATTATTTGGCGTAGAGTACAAACACGGATAAGAATAAGATAAAATTTTACGGTTATACTATTTATGATATATTTTAAAATTGTTAAAATATTATATTAAAAAATATTTTACGCCTGGTCTCTATATTTTTACTAAAAAAACACTTACCATTGGTTTTTCGGTTCTTTTTTTTGCATTTAAAAAAAGCATAGATATGTCAAAAGCTCATTATCAGAATCAAACTGTATAATAAAATATAAAAATTAACTATATATGATAAAAAATTGTTTTTTTTTGTTGTCCACAATAAATCGTACAACAAAAATTAATGTAACGTAAATGTAATTTTTCGTACGATAAATGCCCCTTCGTATATACGGTAAATCGTGGACTAGCCTTGAGTAGAATTTTGCGGCAAAAAGAAGAGTTTATGACTTTCTTTATCAGATCACTCTCAAATGCGAAAGAGAATTAAGGGATAACCGAAAAAGAAACATAAGCCGCCCTATAGGCGATGGAAAAGCTTTGATTTTGGCCTACAGGAAATGAATAGATTCTTATCACGAACCCATCAAGCACTTGCGCCATAAATAATATGAAGGAATTCGTCCGCGAAAAAGTGTAAAGATGGTTTGATCGACTATCGAATTACAACTGCAAAGTCATGTATAGAGAACGCGAGAAGCTTGTTGAAGCCGATGTTTACAGCAGATTAGACGTATTAAACGACTAAAAAAGAAAATATGTAATGATAAGAGACAGTTAAGATAAATGTTCATATGCAAAAGTAAATACAGATGTGTCAGCGTTCGGTAGCGGGGTGGTTAAAAATATTGCAAAAAGATAAGCGACGTATAATTAAGTGATGAAGTTGCATAAGGATCAAAATCACAGAAAGGAAATATTTACAAATTGTCAGAAGCAGAAAATCAATATTAGCGAGAGTAACTACAAAATAATATAAGATTGCATGCAGTCCAAGGAAAGAC
>JAQFYM010007447.1:0-10380 GCA_034694785.1 Agrenia bidenticulata
TCCCAATTTCCCCAATTTCCCCCAATTGGCCCCAATTTTCCCCCAATTTTCCCCCGATTTTCCCCCGATTTAGCCCCGAAGTTCCCCTGAGTTTTACCTTTTCTTTTCTCATTTTCCCCCCATTTTTCCCTAATTTTCGCCCAATTTTTTCCCATTTTTTCGCCAATTTTTGCCCCCAATTTTGTTTCTTTATTTATGTCATATAACACATATTGCTTTGTTTTCTCTTTTTTTCGTACTTATGCTGTTTTTTTGCTTCTTTTATAGACTTTATTGTATTTTTACGCTTTTTAATAGACTCTATTGTATTTTTACGCTTTTTTATATATGTTGTCCTTAGTTAAGATGTTCTTTTCACCTATCTGTACTTTTTTGTATATTTTCACCTACGTAGTTAAAATAAAATAAATAGTATGATAATGTAAAACCTATATTATTTTTATTTATTTTAATTAGTCTTTTTTTAAAAAGAGTTTTTTTATATGTTTATCTACGCTTTTAAAATCGCTACAGTCATTCGTTTATTTTAAAGATTAAACTAGTAATTTTATGCTTTAAAATCCAGGGATTTGCAGAGATTCCCGAGATAACTAAAAGCTTAAAAAGGGTGGGATCCCTATATTATAGACAGGCATTTGTTTTTTGCAATAAAACCATGATAAAACTTATTTTTTTTTACTTACAATGCATTCATTGCGGTTTGTTTCTGAAAATTTTTCTTTCCGTGATGTAAGATGTTTTTTTGTATTTTCTACAAAAAAGTTAATATATCACTAGTTAGATTATTTCTAGAATGTTTTTTTACGCTAAAATATCAGTCAAAATACAATTTTGGTGTCTAAAATTGTCGCTAAATACTTAGATCTAGCGTTTAAACGGATCAAACTAGAGAAATAATAAGCAAAGATTTTCAAGTCAATTTTTTGGTCGCAAACACAACACATAGCAATATAATAATTCTAGTTTATACTACTAATAAAAAAATAAGAAGTAAAATCCGAAGAAAAACTGACAATAAAACCCTATTTAATTCAATTCTTTAGGAAAAAGCGGCTTTAGCAATAATACAAAAATATTTTTTAATTACATAAAAACAAATACCTAATAAAAAAGACATAAAAAGTATAAAACATAAAAATTCTTTATAAAAAAAATATACTTTTTTTAATGAGTCATTTCAATAAACTTTGTTTTTCCTACTTTTTTTTCTAGTGCTAAACATACAAATTGCAGTTCTAAAAAATTACTAATCAAATTTTATTTTATATAAAAAAGATTATATAGCAGTGATATATATTTTACGTTGTTTTAGATATGTTAATCATACGTTAAATTCTTTTAAAACAATTATTAAGCTGGATTTTTTTATAATAAGCTCAATGGCTCATTTTTCTATTTTGATATTTATACAAATATTGCAGTTTGGAAAAAATTAATAAGAAAATGGAATTTTATTTTAAAAAGACTAAATGGCAGGGATGTCGATTTAGGCCGTTTTAGATAAGTAAATTAAAATGTTAAAATGTTTTACAACGTTTTTTATGCCGAATTTTATCAATTATCAACGTATGACTTATTACAGCTCTTTTAAAATTATACAAATAGTGCAGATATATAAATTTAAAAATGAAAATAAATCCATAAAAGGGCATTTATAAATATGTAAATATGTAAAGAAAGATACACACGACTGTCGTCAATAATAGAACAAAGAGAAAAACATTTCATGCTATAAAAAACTTGTGTTGCTGTGTATATTTTTTTTGACGTTGATTTTTATAAATACTGTTTTTTCTATCTGCAAAGTATACTAAAAACTATATATTTAAAATAAAAAAAGTACAATCTTTTACTATAATAGCAAAGTTAAATTGACTGACCCCCCAGAAAAACAATTAGCATATCACTACTGGTTTTAACCCCAAAATCCCCACCCCCTAAATAAGCGCATGGTTATGAATATATAGCGCTTTCTTAGTACAACGTAAAACGCTTGCATACAAAAATACAAACACTAAGAACCGGTATTGGTGCCGTTGGTAATAAAGGAAACAAAAATTGGGCAAATTAATTCTTAAAAGTATAAATACCGTACGATTAAAAACAATGCCTCTATAATTGCAAACTGTATATAACTTGCACTATTTACTATTTTTTATGTCCTATAAAATAAAACACTTTTGAAAATATTGAAAAATCTGAATTACCCTATACCATTTCCTACTCGCAATAAAACAACTTGATTTTTGTTATATACTATATGTGCTTTTATATGACATAATCTGGCTCGACAATGAGTGAAATGTGACGCCGGGTCAAAGAGAACTAATATTTAGCAAAAAATTATAATTATCTGTTACAGTTATTCATAGTAAAATCATATATAAATTTAGATTATATACAACTATACAGTATTAATATTTTTTGCATTTTGCCAGGTACCAGAAATTTGTTTTTTGCAAAAACTGTCGCCATTTTTTGTTTCAATTTATATGCAGTAAATATCTGCACCGCACACTAAAGCATGACAGTAAAACCTAACAAACAGTAATAAAAAAAAACAAAAATTAAAAATAAAGTCAAATATAACACTATATTTGCAAACGAATGATAAAAAGAGCTTGAACTATATAAAGCCCTGCTAATAAATTTATTTTAAATATACATAACAACAGAATTTTTACATAATACAAAAAAAAACGTTAATAGGAAGGAAAACTTAAGTAAAAAGCAAAATAAACATAAAAAGCAAAAGCAAAAAGAAAAGCAAAAGCAAAAGCAAAAGCAAAAGCAAAAGCAAAAGCAAAAGCATATGCAAAAGCAAAAGCAAAAGCATATGCAAAAGCAAAAGCAAAAGCAAAAGCAAAAGCAAAAGCAAAAGCAAAAGCAAAAGCAAAAGCGATTTTTGTACAATCATATTTCAAATTTTCTATAATTTAGTACTTTTTTAAGAATAAAAAGTTACAGGTCGACTGTAACTCTAAGGGTTACAAACAAATATTCAACGAAAACCTACAAAATGTGCTAGACGTTAAATTGATTATTTGCTATGTTCACGAAATATAGCATTTTGACAACATATATCTACCATCCGTCTACATAGGGCTTGAAATTATACGGTTGTTGGCCAAATCTTTTAATGTTCTTGGCTATAAATCACGATGCGCGCTTCTGTGATAATTTACTACAAAACAGGTTCTTATTCTTCAAAACGTAAAATCACAAACAAACGCTGAAATATTGTATTTTAAAGTATCATATACGCCTGGTATTTTACATTATATGATGAATTTAATTGTAACTTTAAATTTTATTTAGTGATTAAAATTACTTATATAGCCATAGCCCCAAAAAGCAAAACAATTACAAAAAAATGTTTAAAAAATGTTTGTAAAGTAAAAAACCTTTCATAATCCTCTTTAAAATGGTTTTTTGCGAAATTTACAATTTTACACAAACTAAATTTTGAAAGCCATCATTTATATTTATACATTTTGTCAGTTTTTAGAATATTTATGCATGAAAATATTTTTATCAAATAATTGTAAAATTATTTGATGATATATGCACTATTACTGTATTTACGTTAAAGGTTTTAAAATCAGCTTTACGTAACCCTTAGCCTAAACATTCGTTAGAAGTCACACATAATACGATTTTAAAATGTATTGTACGTAAATTAGAAAAATAAATCTAATGGCTGTTAAATATCCGAGTTTTTGTATATTCTATTCACTGCCAAGAACAAGAACTTCCTTACACTGGTCTAATTCTTGGTGCTACATGAATTGCAATTTTATATAAAACTTATCAATCATTTACTTATGGTCGTATAAAATACTTTTGAGTTTGATATTTTTTTTTGCTTGGCAGTCCGTTTTTCTGGTTTTGGTTATACATACTAATATGAAATAACGCATTTTTTTGCAATCAAAGCATTATCCATTGTAGACTATTTCTCTCCAAAACAAAAAAAAAAAGATCACGATAAATTTTTTATCAAACAACTTTAAAGTGTACCCACGCAACTATAAATTTCAATCGTAAAAAATACAATATAATGAACACTAGTATACATTTATTAGATTTGTTGATATTATATTGTACTTATAACTTACGCGGGTAAAACAGGTTTTTTAGGTTTTTTAAGTTTTATATATACAACAAACGATGAATCCAACTTACTAGCAAAACATCTAATTACTGCGGTTGTTTTTGGTTGTTTGTGTCCTAAGTACCATGAGTCCATTGATGCTGCTAGATGTTGTCGTAAAAGGCAATTACGCATACTTAAAGGCATTGATTTATAATTTTGTAGATTGATGTAATCTAGAATAGCAGATTTAAAGTTTTTAAATTGATCGATTTTTTTATTTGCAACATAAGAAAAGTAAAAACTGCAAAAAATATTATTATGTATACATGCCAAAAAACAGATGCATTTATTGTAGTGAATTTGTATCTGAAAAATACCTTAAACATGTGAGATTTGAATTATTATTAAGATGTAAAAAAATAAAAACAATCATTACGTATACTCAGTCATAAAAAGTTTGTTTGCAGACATACGGTTTGCTTTTATTTTTTAAATTCTTTTATGATTAAAATGATTTTTATAAGTAAAAAATTATTGGTATAATTTTGTACCGCTACATATCAAAGATAAAAACAAGGTAAATTTTTTATACAAATTTTGAATATAAAAACACTTACCACAGTCAAATACGGGTAAAGTCTGTAGTAAATATAATGTTTCTATATCAATTCAGTACTTATCTATATACATTTTTTGTTAAGAAATCTGCCATCTATATATTTCTTTTGTGATTTCAATACTTAAAAATTTAAGTATACTTTACATCTGTATTTATATTTATTTGCCCCCAAGAAGTTTTAATGTAGAAAATAGTCAGTGTTTGTTTTTTTAAAAAATAGCCTAAATCATATTTTTGTATCTTTTAAAATGCAAAATTTTTGTTAATTGAAGTGCATAGTTATTCAATATAAGTGTATCTTTAACTAGCTAAATATTATAAAAAAAGACTTCTTCTATCCTGCAGTCGTTTGGCTAACTTCATGTATCAATACATTATCCCACCCTTAACTCACCTCTGCGATTTACGCCATTGCCTAAAGTATTTATCAAAAGCGAAAAAACGCGCTCTAGAAGAACATGTAGTTTTTAATATTTAAAGAAGGCATTTTTGTAATTACTAAAACATTTATTTTAAGAGAAGTATAACAAAAAGTACACATACAGTTTTGTTTGGTAAAGTAGTCGCACAAAATCAATGTAAACAATGTTCGCAACATAATTTTTTTTTCAAAAAAAACTTTGTGTATGTACATGGACATATTCAGTGCATTAAAACAAAAGATGTTACTATTCAATGAAATGCCGGCAACGATACATGTTTTTATAGAATTTACGCGGTCTCGTGCGTATAATATAAACCTAATATTTTGTTTTTTTGGATTTTTCGCATTTTGTAAACGTATTTTCGAACGTAAATCCCGCCTAAATTATGTTCTTTTTTACACGAAAAAGATCAAAAAGCATTGAATTGAGTATCTTGACACTACTTCAAAAATCAAATCAAAATTGTTGATTTTTCAATGCGGATGTACACCTTGATTGATCAGATATACCTTTTATAAAGTTCAATGCAAAAAAATATGTATGAGTAACGAGTAATATCTAGTTGTTTTTTAGCTTAATTATAACCTTTATATATTGCACACATATATATACAACTTTTCGAATTGTTTTTTTACATGGTTCGAAGCCCATTTAAAAAAAAATTAAGTATACTTTTTGTAGAGAGTAAAATTTTTTGTAATTTATTAATACTTTATTTTTACTTTTTAATGATAATTTTTTTTTTTTAGTAAAAAAACAATAAAAAGTTTTTAACGTAAAGGAAACAGCAAAAAACTAAAATTATTAAAATATAAACAGCGCAAGTCTTTTTTTACTTAACATAGTAACAAAAAAAGGTTTAAGTGTCCGGATAATGCATTTCAAAAAAATGCAAGGAAAACATATATTTGAACCTCATTTCCCATCTTTAAGTAATAAGAACCAATACGAACAGACTACAATAGACCGACTGCCATTTTTTATGCTTGCTTGTCAAATCGAATGGAAATATTTTATGGTACTCTTTTTAACAAGATACCTTTCTATAACTCTATATAAAACATATATTGCGACTACTTTATGTGCGATGTATTGTTAAAGCTTTACAGTTTTTTGATCCCGGTTGATCGTACGTGCAGTATATTTGCTTTATTATTTTTTTTCGATATAGAATTTGAACTTTTATAAGCCAACGAAAATTGCTTTATAAAAATACATGGGTAAAAGTATCTGCACTAAGAATGTAGTAGCAGCAACAATATGATGATACTTATGTTTATTACATAGTTGTACAAATTTTAGTTCGCTTCTTATTGAAATAATATATGCGAGGTTAACTAATTTTTTTTGACAAATTTGCCTAGAAATCCGAGGAAAAAAAATATCTAGACGCCTACCAATAATTAAAGCAAAAAAATATAAACAAAATAAGTTACATATATAGAGGTCGTATTTTTTCAGTTATCTTATTTTGCAACATGGAATAAATTTTTATTTGATTATATGACACTTTCAAAATATATTTATTTTAAATCATGTAGAATGTAAAAACAACTTTACCAGTATTTATTTTAACGTTTTCATGCATTTATGTCAGATAATTAAATATAATACCGGGTTTTTTTTTTATAAAATAATTTAAAAACTAAATTTTTAATAAAAAAACTTAAGCAAGTAATAAACAAAAAACAATCTTAAAGGTAGTCCATGTAATAATTGACATCCATAGAATTTAGCATCATTGTACAGTAAGCTTTTAAAGTTAATAATATTATGTCAGATAATAATTTTACGTTTAAAATAAATTCAATGTAAATAAATATAGTCTGACCCGTGTAAAAGGTACAAAATAAACATGAAAACAACCGAAAGAATGTACATATATTTCATGTTGTATAAAACAAAAGACCTCTTTTTTGATGTAACGTAAATAGAACATAATATGTTTTAACTTTAATTTTTTAAATTAAAAATACAAGTTTCAAAGTTTGTATAAAATGTTTCATTCAGCTTTAAAGTTCTGTTAACCTTTTTTTGTAACCCAAGATCTACTAGCAGGTTTTCTTACAAGACAAATCTTACTATTTTAGCACTTCCCTAAAAAAAATATTATACTAAAACATTTTTTTGCCTTTACAAAACTTTTAAAATCACATAAATGACGCACAGCCAAAGAGCCGAGCTAGGAAAAAAGGCAGGGGCGACAAAACTTGCTTTTTAATTGTCAAAATATGTGGCTCATTAATTAATATGGGCGCCTATTTGGTGTAGTGGTTTTTTTGAAATAAAAATTTACATTAATAAAATTTAAAAATTTAGTTGTACAAAAATACAAAATTAACAATGAACAGTTGTAAATTATGTTTTCAAGCGTATTTCATAACACAAAAAGACTACCCATCCTTCCCAAATTCCTGGCTAGCATTTACCATACTCTAGAAAAAAAAACGTATGCTTGCCACATGCAATAGTCTTTTTTTACGTTTTAATCAGACCCGGTTGAAAAAATATATTAATATGAGATGGTTTTTTAAATGGAAAAAATCGGCACATAATATAAATGATGAATTCTACGATAATATGTCAAAACAAAAAAAAAATCAACTTAAAATATACAAAAACATTGCGTCATGGTAACAATATTGTTATGTATTCGTTGAGTTTCTTTTTTTTATAAAAAAACTTAGAAACACCGGCATTTCCTACATTTGCGATAAAATACAAAAAAAAAGTTATGTTCACAAGCACTTTATACGAAAAGTATTTAAATTTTATAATGTGTTACAATAAAATGACGCGGTATTACTTTACTTATTAAAAAACAGAGCTACGCATAAAAACCTTCGTAGATATAAATTCTGTATATTATTTTGTTTGATAATTTGGTACTGTGTTTTGTAATGCAACATAGTATTATTTTTATAACTATTTTCTTGTTAACCAATGTGTTTCTGTTAATATGTCTCCATTTAAAAAAAAAAATGTGCGGTTCTGCTGGCATACATTACAAAAAAAGATATAATTTTTTTTTTGTTAACACAAATTCTAAAACTCTAATTAAGTTCTGGATTCGCAAATAAAAGCAAATTTTATCCTTTAACAACACTTTGAGAGTTTTTTTTGAGACTATGTATAAACACCTAATAACAAAATATGAAATGTAATAAATTGCATTAAGAACATCATACAAATGCACAAAAAGCCATAATTTGCTTAGTCCTTGAAAGTAGCAGAAGCCCGTATTTGCTGTTTTTTATCGCATAATGTAAGTATATTTTTCTAAAGATCAAAAAAAAGAACAGAAAACACAAAAAACTATATTCAGCTGCAATATTTTATGCCAAATATGCAAACAAAAACATTTGTGACAAAATATGAAATTAAATTGTGCTGTTTTCTAAATAATATAAAAACATGATTTTTTTTATCAAAATGTAAAAAGTTATTTGTAGTACATATTAAAAATTAGATTTAAATGTGTATACAAAAATAAGTTCTAATTCTTTTTTCTTGCATTTATTGCTGTGATTACATTCTTTTACGTATCACTTAAAAGGCATTTTGTATTGAGTCATACGCATTTTTTACAATGATAATGGCGGTAGAAATATTATTAATACGTATTTATTTCGTAAAAAATATCATTTTTAAGTTCATATTCGTAATAGCTCATTTGTTTTTTTTGTGCATAATTCTGTAGCATCTTACCGGTACGCTTCTTTTTTTTCTTAATCACATCGCTTCCATTATTCTTACTTGCTTTGTAATGTTTAATTAGTTGTATCTCATGCTTTTTCTATCAGGAAGAAACATTCTATTACAAGTTAATATATAATTATATACATATATTACAAATTATAAAAGATGTTTTATTTGTTTTGCATAAATATTGTATTTAAAATATAACAAAATCTGTAAATTAAATATATACTGTATATTTGGGCAAGGTTGGGTTTTGTAAAATGAGTTGGTTTTTGTTCGAACCAAAAAAAAATCTAAAATTTATTGAACAAACAATAAGAAGAATCCGCATATGGTATAGATACAAAATTTATGTTCGTAGATGTTTTCTAACTCGGGTCGGAACAAGGTTCCGATTCCGGCAGCTTTTGACGTAAGTTGAGACTGTGTCTGGTCTTTAAATTAAAATCATGCGACAGATTCTGCCTTAAAAAATACCAGCCGGTTCCGGGCCGGCATTGACTTTTTGCTCGAAAAAGCTAATAAAAAAATTTATAACTAGCAAAAAAATATACAGAAAATAAAATTCCACCGTTCGACACTAAGTTGTAGTTTTTTGTAATTTTTCTTTATTTTTGTTTAAGCGGCTATTCCTTTACTTCTATTTTAAACCCATCTTAGAAATAAAAAAATTGAAAAACTTTCGATCAAGCATACGCCAAATAGCTTTTTGATATTGTATTTAACTTGCCTTGTGACCTGTACCTTACCGATATTTTTTACCTACCTGTAAACTAACGCAAATCGTTTTTTGATGTTTTTAGTTTTTTTGATATTTTTAACTGAAAGAAATGTATGCTTCAACTACAAAACAATAGATTATTAATACTATCACGTTTACGCGAAAGCTCTTGCTTATGATTTTAGACGTAAATTCTACTTTTTTTATATAAGCAATTTCAAAACGGTAAAAAAAAAGCGGGTCGTGAAAAAGTATTTAATTGTTCATAAAGCAAAAAGAGTCTAATTTGTTTGCTTTTTCTTTGCAAAATGTTTTATTTTATTGCCAAATTAAAAACGTCAAAAATTGTATTTTTTTATCTTATTTAAAAATAAACTGTATTATTTTTAGTTTTCGTATTTATACATGTGTATATATGTTTGAATTAGACAACTTTACTTTGTTTTAGTGCTAATTAGATTTTTATCTTGTAAACAACATACGCTTATACGATATAAAATGCAAAATATGTATGATTTAACATGTAGTTTTAGACTATATCGTTTAAAGCTAGTTTAACATGCCGCGGTCAGTTTACGGTATAGACGAATTGTTTACAAAATCAAACCCAATCTTTGTAACCTTTACCGACAAGTGTATTTTTTTTGCATAAGTATGCATATAGAGACAAATATAACACCTTTAAATATATATTGCCTTGTATAAAGTACCAAAAAAGGTTTAATCTTTTTTTATGACTTTTTATTGCAAGTTTTTACATTGATTACTTGTAGTATTTAAATTTTGCAATGTAAAAGAAAAAAAGTAGTTTTTATTT
>JAQFYM010007448.1:0-10379 GCA_034694785.1 Agrenia bidenticulata
ATTTTATTGATATTATGATCATATATGCGTATTATTTTATATATCTGCAACTTAATACTAAAAATCTTACATAGCTTGATAATTAAAAGTAACGATCAAGATTGTGAACGTAGTCTTTATAAAATTTTGGAAACAATATATTGATAGAACGAATATACACGCATCTTTTGCAGATCTACCAAATTTAAAATATTAAATTGGTATGGCCTCGTCTATTGGCTGCAATATTTTTAGTTACACACTTTAAGTTTTCATGTTACGGAGGTTTTGCCTAATTGTGACAAAAAATCTTGCAAAATGTATATTTGAAAGACCTTTAAATTAGACGTTTTAAATTATTATGCATAAATTACATTTTGACGGATTTGTATTAATAAAAAACAGAATATATAGCACAAAATGTCAAAAAGTACTCATTAATTTATTTTATTTAAGCAAGAAAAATTTTAATATTAAAATACTATACCTTTTCCAAATTACAAATTTTAAAAATGCAATATTTCCCCAATTTAGGGAGATTTTGGATTTTGTTAGAAAATCCCCAAATTTCAGAGGCCTGTTTATAATATCTTCATTTTTGCTTCCTAAATTATTTTTTATAAATTCATACACATAGGGATAAACTCGATATTCTAATTTAGGGCTAAAATAATGAGTTGTTGGTGGTATCGTTTTTGAAATTGCTGATTTAAATACTTTGGTATCTTTTTGGTTTTCAGCTAGCTGTGATACTTTGGGTTTAGGTGTGTCAATAAGCGGCTTCTTTTTAAGAAATGAATCTAGCCCGTTCCCAAAAGGATAATTACTAGTTTTTCTCTTTTTATTATCAATATCCGCTTTAAACGGTTTTATATTAGTTTGGCTGTTCATAACTGCTTCATATTCACTCATGTGATGTAAGTCACTTTTCCTTTCATATAAACTGCGAAATGAGTTGATGCAATTCCCCTTATATGCATTATCAATTTTTACAAAGTGGCTTCTCGATCGACATGTTTCATTGTTCCCATCCATAAATATAAATTGATATATCTCTGGCAATACATTAATCAACCGGTTTACATCTGTAATATTTTTTAAATATGTAAACATGCGACAGTACTTTATATAATTATCGTGCACCAGATTAAACAGTAAGTCCCCACAATTCTTATTCGCAACATACAATTCATCGAAATTTTCTTGTTAATATTATCATGTTTAATATTCGTCGTGAATATACTTTCCGCTACTTTATACACATTCAAACTATAACACTTAAACTCGACGATTTTATTATTGTAAATATCCTTATCCTATATAATTCAAGATTGTTCATTATACTTCTCAAATCACTATTGGAATATTCTACCATGTGTTCAATATTTTTATTGTCTATCTTTATCTTTTCCTCGTAGATTATTTTATTTATTATATCTAGGGGTGTAAAAATTTTTATTAAACCGAATTTTTCCAGAATTTTTTTTTCGTCTAGATTTTTTCGGGTTTTTTAATATAAAAAATAGCACATTTGTTCGATTTATCTATATTTAATTCTTTTTATTTGTAGCCAATAAGGTATCTCTATGTTTGGTTACCTTTTAACATTTGAGTACCCATTTAGGCTAATGGGATAGAAAATTTATACAATTTATACGTCAAATTATGAATAAAAAGCTAATATAATAAGTGTAATCTTAAATGTTTTAATTTAAAATGCTTATGGGACAAAAATTTACATTAAATAATTATAAAAAAGGATGTTGATGTTAACTTTACTTAATTAAAATAAATAGTATAATCATAGAGCAAGAACTCTTTAATTTTAATAATTGTTTTATCAACAACCATTTTTTTACTACTTTAATATCTTTATTTTTAAACCATGAGCGATAGAATGCCTTAAGTTTTGTTAAAGCTTAATATATATTTTTGATACATATATACATACACATCTTTAATTATTTTCTACTTGTTTGTCACCCCTTAGCCTAGAGGGGTACCCAAACGCAGAAAACTAAAAAAATTTTAAATGAGAATTTCTGATTAAAATGCATATACACAAATTTAATTTGCCTTGATAAAAGATTTTCCTATCTTAAAATAAGTGATATTATTTTTTTGCGGATGTGTATTTATATTGTAAAAAAACCACTTGCTACTCTTTTTTAATTCTAAATAATAAATAAAAGGTTTTTGTATCGCTTTATATGCACGATATCGTGTAATAAAAAACCAAAAATCAAATGAGCATGATTCATTTTGCTGCATTTTTCTTTACACAGATATCAAGGGAAACTTTTATTACCTTCCAAAAACAAAATTCATACAATATATCACAGATACCGAAAGTGAAATTTTTAACATTAGTTCTTGTATTTTCAACCTGGTGAAATATAAATGAAAAAGAATTATACTTTGCAAAACAATTTGGGTTTTTTATTTTTCTATTCCTGCAATTAAGTAAAAAGAAGAATTTTCTTTAAACAACCTTAAACCTTATCCATTATTCATTTTAAGCGAGCAACGATCTTTGGCTGCAAAGAAAGAGTTTTACTTATGATAAGTACCATCCATTTTTATAAACAAGATAGATTATTTTATAAAAGATTTTCTAAAGTTCTAGCTGTAAATTAGAACAAAGAAATACAATCTAAAATTATGTTTGAGTCTTGTAGGTATATAAAAGTGCATAATTAAATGCTCCAAATATATAATTCTACAACTATTAGTATTCATTAGAGCTTACGACCGAAGATCACAAAAATGATTGCTATTAAAATTTAATTATACAAAATGTATATCGCTTTTTATATAATAAAAACTCGTGGAATCAAAAAAAAACTCAAATTCTGTAATTTTACCAAATTTTTCTGGAAAGAATAATATTTTCTGGGTTCATTCCAACTTTAATTATATCTAAAACATCATTCGTGGACAATATAAAATTTACAATGTTAAGGGTTGAACTAGTCCGCTTGAGTGGTGCGTCATATAGATTACTGCAAATAAAATTCCCGGATAGCTAATTTTACTCTTTTAATCCATAATTTCTTTAGTAAATTGATAAACTTTAGGTGAATTAATAATTTCATCAATCATCATCAATATTTTTTGAACTAAGTTTTAATGTTCTAGTAAAAATATATTTTAAACAGGCTCTGTGGTAAAATATATGCTCGTGTTAATTTTCAAAACATGAAAATCACACATTCGGGCTATTATAAAATAAAAAGACGTTTTTCCGACTCCTAGTAGGCCGCTTACAAAAAAAAAAACTTATCTCTCTTTTGTCAGACCTGTAGCCATTTCAAAGCGCCTAAATATGCATTTTTCCGGAATTTAAAGTCCGCAAGATAAAGTGTTTTCTATTGCTCAGTGATTAAAACATTGTTTGCTTCGTCTGTCAAAAAGAGGCTAGTTAAATCAAAAAATACGACACTTTATAATATACTTCTTTGGGACCTTTTTTTTCTGATCACTAATTTTAAAAAAAATAAAAAACATAAATACAGGAATTTATGAGTATTTTTTTTAAAGTATGTAAAAAAATTGTTATATTTTTAAGCTGTCGATAGTTTAAATGCACGCGTCACAGGTCAATAATATTCAGTGTTGATGTACGTATTTTTTCCTGGAGAGGGGCACAGTTTTTTTTTTGCAGTCAATAAAAAAAATTAAGACTTTTGTTGATTTAAACATGTAGAGCGCCTTGTAATTATGATTTTTTAGATTTTTTACACATCAAAACTTTTATGGGACCCAAAATAAATGCAATACTTATAGCGGGATAGACTTGTAAACATTCCCGAAAAAAAACAAAAAAAAACAAAGATTCTTTGTGAAAAAAACCCTTTTTTAGATAAAAATACAACATGAAAATGCAGAGCGTAGAAAAAGAACCGTTTAAGCTGTAAAAACAGCGCGAGAATATAAATTATTATAAAAAGTATATTTTTTGCAGTATAAACTTTTTGTAAAATGTTTAAATGCTATCTATAGCTTTCGTTTGCCAAACTAGAAAAATTACTCTCTTGGATGTATTAATAAGTGTTTATCTTGCAAAAATATGCCTTTTTATTATTTTTTTTTATTCTACGTAAAGTGTTTCCATTTTTAAAAAATATACACAATGTTTTTTATTCAAAAAAATATTTGTTTTTAGTGTAGCATTTGTTTACATGCTACTAAATATAAATTCACAAGTAAAACATTTGGCAGTTTTTTTTATTAAAATATATTTTTTAAAACTAGTTAATATCATGAAATCATTAATTTTATCAATGGTTGCAAAAAATCAATAAGACAAACAAAAATACAACAATACTTGGGTGAGAATCAGTTTGTTTCTTTTTGGCCATTGGCATGCCATTTGCAGAAATTACCAGTAACAACCGGCTTTTCTTCTTGTATTTGAGATACGAAAATTCGTATGGTCAGCCACAAAAAGTTAAAAGGCAAGAATAATTAGGTTTAATTTTTTTAGAGCAATAAAAATTTTAAAAAACAAATTGGGTCATAAAAAAGCAAAAACATAGAAGGTTTGTTTTGCAATATTTATAAAAATGAAAAATAAATTTTTTGTTCTATGCGTTTTTTTCGTAAAATAAAAAATTAACTTGTAAAAAAAAATCGCTTTAGAATTACAAGAAAAAGGTTTCTGAAAAGCAAAATATAGAAGATATCTATAAGGTAAATAAGTTTTTTATTATATCGTTCGATTACTTTTTTTGTACCAAAAAACAAGTTAACCTTTTTTAATTACGTTTATATCAAATTAAAAGACTATAAAAAGGTTTTTTAAAAATAAGATAAAAACTATATTTTACAATATATGCTGTTTTTTTTTAGTAAAAGCATCATTTTTATTGTATTCTATATACACCTTAAAGTACGTATATTCTGTTTTTTTTGCAACTACTACTATTTAGTTTTAGTAGTCTTTTAAAATACAAGATTCATTCGAACGGAAAAAACATGCTTAAAAAAAACAAAAAAAAACATGTATGGAGAAGTGATATTCTGTAAGACTATTTTTTTTTATGCCAAAGCTTTTTTATTTAATAAAAAAATGTTTTTAAATTTAAGCGTTTTCTTTCAGATATATTTATCGTTTTTGTCATAATTGATTATCAAAATCTAATAAAAAAATTGGTTTGTTTTCACAAGTCTGCGTTATGTTTAAAAGATCATAGAAACGTATTAATATTAAATTTGCACAGTTTTCCAATACACTTATGTTTTTATGTGCTTAAGTAACCTTTTGCCTATTTCTTTGTAAAAAGTAACATTTTTTTATTGTGGTTTTGCATGTAAATTTTGGTTGAAATGCTTTTTTGCATTTACGGCCCGCAAATAAAAGCTTTATCGTAAGTTTAACAACTGCGGATTTTAGTTTTTTTTATCTATCCACGGTAACCAGATATTGCAAGACGCATAAAATTAAAATTGCTACTAAAAAAATCGATTGGTTATGTGTATTCTTATACTATTAACTAAATTAACATATCTTGTGGATATGTCTTACACCTGTCTGATACTGCTTAAGCAAAAAAACCGCAACATTCATTAACTATATAAGCATTTCTACAATATTTTGTTGTCTTTAATCACATTAAAATATCAAGTCTTCTTGCAATTCAAATTGGTTCTTACTGGTAAAGACAGAAAACAGAAAAAATAGTAAATTTGATTCTTATTAAACAAACTCTATCGCATTGCATTAGATTTTATAACAGCAATAACGACATTTAAATTTTTTGTATATAGTTAATATACTGCTTATAATAAATCTATATGCTAATATACCGATTATGAGAATTACAGCTGAATGTTTAAAAAGATAAATGGCCGCAGTGGCAGAATGCAGAAAGGGTATTTGGTTCAATCCGCTTTTCTTTGTTTAAATTTTGTTTATCTGCTGTAAGTATATTTCAAAGTCGTAAGAATTTTTTTATACAATTATATATAAAAAGTAAACGCCCCTTTAGACTTTATATTAGTCACAGATAAACACATATATGTTAGTATGATGTTAAAGCAAATGTAAAACACTAGAAAAGTACATTTTGCAAAAAGATGACACGTTAACTATACATATACAGTGAATTCTGTATGAGTAAGACACAAAATGCCGAAAAAACATCTTTTGTATATTTTTGGGTAAAAAGCATAAAAATGCATTTTTTCGTAAAATAGATGCAAAACACTATGCATCTGAATGTTACAACAAAATACTTAAAAACGTTAAAGTGCAACAAGATGTTGTTTTAACTAAAAAAATGCATACACATAACGTTTATTTTGTGTGATCTATATGTTGCATTTAATTTTAAATATTTTTATAGAATTTTATAAACTTCATTGTCAATCTCCGAGAGTGTCAAATTCACATGTTTTACTGTAATAGCACAAAAAAATTTCAATAATAGATTATAAATGAATTACACAAACTATTTTATTATATTAAGAACACTGAAAGCAGCTTCTTGCAGTTAAGATATAAAATGAATATAGGTAGCTGTAATTGTAAATTTACTTACAAAAAAATGCTTGTAAAATTCTAGGATTACATTATGAACACTCAAAAAATCACGCACATATTTTAAATTAATTTACTAAGTTATAAATGTAAATAAATTACACTATTTGAATCTAAATGTGTGTCTAAAAAGTATTACTTGTACTGTGTGTTTTTGGCAAAAAAAAATTAAATATGATATTATCATCGAATTAACTGTATGTTTGAACGGCTATATAAAAATGTTCCAGAAAGATATTTTATTTTTTACTTAAATCGATATTTAAAGATGTATACATATTAAGAATAAAATTATTGTAAAACAGAAATAGTAAAGGTCTCCCACATCCAGTGGCGTACCCAGGAATTTTTTTAGCCCAGGGCTAGTCAGTGTTTTTTAAAAAAATACTGGTTAAAAACACGATTTATAAGGCAAAAACACTTTATTATATTTTTTAAAAAATTTTTAATTTCAGAATTTTTCTTCAAAAAGGTTCTGCAAAAAAAAGACCCCTTCTGGCGTAAATTCAGGCAAAACTTTTGTTCCAGGGTACCCGCCCCCTAGGTACGCCACTGCCCACATCTTTTTTGTTTTTTTTTGCTGTAGGCATATCGAGAAATACATTTGTGCTAAACAATATGTGTTTTTTACGTTGTAAACTGTTCTTGCATGGTTTTTTTATACATTAAGCAGGAATAATTTGACAAAATGCTGTAAGTTCAATATACATTTTAGAACAATGTACTTATTAAAAAATTATTTACCAATATTGATATTATGGAAAAGAGGTACAATTTGTACAACTTAGTTTGCTAAAATATTTTTTGCTTTTTTTAATTTACGTCATGAGATTTTTTACAGGTGAACCGCTACATACTGTTTGGCATTTCCTGCTGTTACAACCGTTTTTCATTTAGTAGCAGAGAACGGTCAAAGAAACAGGTACAAAATAAATAGCTTTTTATGTAGAAAAAAGGTTTTTCCTTATGCTAAAATACCATCTACAAGTACATGAAGTGTGGTTTTATACTCAGTTTACCTATTTTTTTGTTTTTTTTTATTAGTATGTTTTTTTTCAAATGTCTATATAACTCATATTTAAGACGTAGAATAAAAAGATATAAAAAAAACACGTAACACTCATTGCCTTTTTTATGTCAAAAATCCTGTAAACAAACATAAATATATGCTTAAATATTCTAACAAAATGTTTATCGAATTTTTGGCGTTAAGAATAATACTAACAAAACTATTTAAATTTTTTTTAATTTGCAGCAAACAACATGCAAATTACATAAAAAAACATTTTGTTTATAATCTTTTTAGCTTTAACAAAAAAACTGCTTTTTTAAGCTTGAAAAAAACTTTACTGCTTTTTTTATCTAGTTCTTTTGCGAATTTAAGTTGGTATTTTATATTGTTTTAGATTATATTTAAATCTTTTGATTGGTTGATTTATTATACCTCAATAAATGAAATATGCAAATTATTATATTTTACAAATCCATACGTAAAACATCAATTTCTGTAAAAGCATGTTTTGCATTAAATCTTTTTTATAATTTGTGTGATTTTGAATTAACAAAAGTACACCAAAAAAACATTTTTTTTTGTAGCTATCAATTACCTTTTTTGGAACCCGATATTTTTTGTCAAAAAAGTGTTTTTTACGACAGATACCTACAAAAGTAGTTCGTATATTTTTGACAGTCTGCAATGATAAAAAAAAACTTTTGCAAACACTGATTTTTCTCGTTGGCTGTTAATAATTACTTATTAAAATGATGATTTAAACGTTAACAAAATTAATTCATAGTATTTATCACATTTTTGTTTTGATTTTTTTAAAACCATTTAAAAAAATAATTTTTCGTATTATCTAATAAAATAATATAGACATATTTTATCAGATTAAAAATACATTTTTTGTTTGACAATAAAACTTAGCTTTTTACTTTTTTTCATTTATTAAGAGATTGGTATCAGTGCAAAATAGGGGACATCCGACCAAAAAGTTCTTTAATGTTCGCTGCTGGAGAATATACTAAACCCCCTTCTCCCGCTGACCTCTTTAATACACCCCTGGTAATATCGTATTGTATTGTGTATTATATTTTATTTTTACTATACAACAATAATATTATGTACAATAAAACAATATATTGTGCTGAAAAAAAACATTACTGGCTCTTTATAAAGCTTTTTGATTTTTAAAAAGTAAGTAAAATTAAAAGGTTCGATTTTAAGTATTCCTTTTTCTTTTAAAAAAGAAATTATAGTACTTATTTAAATTTTAAAGTATAACCTACAAATGTGTGTATACATTTTTACCTGTACGTGTTTAGTATAGCTAATTTTTAAGATATAAAAAAGCTTTTGTATGCGTTTTGAAAAAAAACGGTAAACCGCATGTAAATACGTTCATCAAAAACAAAAACCTCCTTGGCCTGCTTAAAAAACCTTCATGAATGTGGTCAAATTTTGTAAGTGTTTTATACAAATTATATACATAGCTATTCATCATTTAAAAAAAAAGAAGAATCACTAAATAGTATTCCTCATTTTAACTTTTTTCTAACAGAAATTATTGCTACGTCTTGTGTATAAATACTGGATATACAAAAATTTTTAATATTTAACAATATCTTTATCTGGCAATAATAAAATGTTACAATATATTGACAATATATTGTTACAATAATATATTGTTACCAGGACTTGTACATTGGTATATTGCACTAATAGTCCAATTTAGCCTAAATTTGGATAAAAAGCGAGTTTTAAAACCAAATTCTTTGGATTTTTAAGTTTTTTCCTTTTTTACATAAAATTTAATATGCAAGTGCAAAATAACTATAATACTAAAAAAAGCAATTTATTATGTCAGATACGCAGTTTTTAAACGTAACTTCTATGTAAAAAATGAATGGACAAAGTAGAATTTTCAAAAATCCTTAGCCATAATTAAACTTGAGATATGCCAAACAACTAAAAGATAAATTACTAGGTATTTTTGCGTATATTTACAATTTTGCCGATGCCCTTGTATTTCGCTTACAGCGCTGGCTAGGCGTAACATTTTAATTGTATATGTAGCTACATAAAATAAGTATAATTATTACGTAAAACTTATACTTTTTTTGCATCTACTGTATCAAAGCATATATATCAGCCTTGACTCTGTTACCAGTTTAATCTAGGCCTCGTAGGAAGGGGGGCATACCTACCCCCCCCTCTTTTAGACTTTTTTTGTAAATTATATGATTTTAAATCATTTTAAGAATATAAATATTTTTATTTTTGTATCTCTGAATCTTCTATGTTAGGTAAAATAGGTTTTACTTTTTTATTATTTTTTTTTGTAAAGGCCCTTCTTTTTTTATACAAAAATAGGTTGGGGGGCTCTTCTTTTAAATTTTGATTTCTGTCTACGTGCCTGTTAATACTTAATATAGATACATCTTTTGACATTTTATTCGGACCAAAAATTGTTTATAAAGGTTAATGGCAATATAAAATAACCATGAAATAAAACTGTGCTAATCTAAAACTGGAAATTAAATGAAAAGTATTATGTGACGTTTTTGTATTTTATTATAGAAAATAATGGGAAAATATACCATAAAATCTTTTAAAGCGTCTTTATGTAATATTTATATATTTCCGTTTTTAGTAAACTCCTTATATTTTCTAATGACGAACAAATACTAGAGATTGCGTTCATTATGTAGAAAAAGAAAACTGTTTAGAGGAATTACAAGGCCAGAGAAAAACGCAATGCATAAAAGAAATTTGTAACCACATAATATTTTACGTCAAAAGAAAAATTATATTTTATATTCTACATGAAATTTTTTTTCGCACAAGTTTCAAATACAT
>JAQFYM010007449.1:0-10378 GCA_034694785.1 Agrenia bidenticulata
TAGGGTCTGATTTTAATAAACGTCTTAGGAAGCGATTCAAAATTTTACGATGTAATACCTCTGAATTATATAAATTGTGAAGTCTATCATTTTGGAAATAACGTTTTTTTAATTTAAAGATAAATAGGTTTTGATTGTTATAAATATCTTATAAAACTGTAAATTAGTAGATTTCTATATTATAACATTTTAGAAAGAAACCGAAGTTTTACATAAACACCAATACCTTTTGATTTTAATAAACTTCTTATAACGCGTTTCCAAGTTTAAAGATACTATAAAAATAGCTTTTGATGTAAGTCGACAGCTTATGAAACGTTTTAATATTTCAAAATATAAGTCTAAATTAGTCTAGCTTTTTTGGGAAAACGGAAGTTTGAAATTAAATTCTGATTTTAATAAACGTCTAACAAAGCCTTCCTTTATTTCAAGATATTATAACGCTGACAAAAAATTCTAATTATTTCAAAACTCATGGTCTCCAACGGCAACAGTATTTTAATACGATGTTAAACATTGTTTGTTTAACTTATTTCCACTGACAAAAAATTATTTGAATTCACACTCTATTCTTTCTTCGATAAACATTGCATTTTTCATCCATCATAGTGAACAACTCAAACATCTAGGATCAAAATACAGGATCAAAAGTCAAAATCCTTATTCTCAAAAATGGACAAAAAAGAGGAAGAAACGAAAGAAAAAAAAAGGATCCGAGATGCAAAATATTACAGCAAGAACCGGAACAACGAAGAATATATGAATAGGAAAAGGATTCGGGATTCTGAATATAAGAAAAACCAAATGAAATTGAAAGACAAAGTGAGCAATACTCCAGACCTAACCATGCAGCGACTTCCAAAGTGGGAGATGCTCCTTGCTCAATATAATGTAGCTATAAAGTGTTCACCGTCATATATTTGCGCAAGTTGTGGAGGCCTTTGGTATCTTGAATCAATGCATTCTACCGACTACAACAATGTAATGATATTTATTTTTGTAATTTGAATTTTATTTAAGGTTAATATATTTGTTAACTAGGTGCGAACATTAGTTGGAAAAGAAATTGCTGCAGTAGTTATTTCAGATGGAAAGTTGTACTATTGTTCTACATGCTTTCGATCAATACAACAAGGAAAAATTCCTAGACTTTGTTCGGTCAATGGCCTACATTTCCCTACGTTACCGAAAGAATTAGAGGGACTCACTGTTCTCGAGGAACGATTGGTGGCGTTGAGGCTCCCATTTATGAACATAAGATCGCTAAGTACTGATCGTCAATACGGAATTTCCGGTGGAATTGTTAACGTACCAAATAATCTGGACGTTGTGGCAAGAGTCTTGCCAAGAAGTTTTCAAGAAACTAGCACAATTCAAGTTAAATTAAATAGAAGAATGGAGTATAAAAATTCGTACTTATACCAAACCGTTAGACCGTATAAAGTTTATCGTGCCGCTAAATTTCTGGTCAACACAGATTTATACAAAAAAGAAAATGTAATACTCTCTAAAGAATGGTCCAAATCCGAAAAAAACGAACTTCTACCTTACGTGGTGGATCCATTGGATTTAAAGATCGACACCATTGCTCACCCGTTGGATACAAACGAAATAGAAAAAGATAACTCAGAAATGCATATGAAACAAGATCAATTCAATCCAAATACAAGTACACTTGAAGATCAAGAAGACGACCTTCCATTGACAGAAACAATGATGCAAGATGAGGATTTTGCAATTAAAATTGCTCCAGGAGAAAATGAACGCCCTCTTTCACTCCTTAGGGATTTGGACGCTGAGGAATTATCATTTCCTACAATTTACGCTGGACAAAAACGAACTATAAAAGATAAATCAATAACTTACACTGACATAACACGCTCGGAAATAAGGCGTTATGATCGACGGTGTTGCAGGCCGGATAAATTGTTTTTTATGTTTAGGAAGGTGCAAACACAGCGATTGGCCAGCAATATATCCCTGTGTCTTCGGAAAAAAAGAAAAATAGGAAATGTCACCGCAGAAAATTTATTGTCTTCACAGCATGTTGAAAATCTTATACAACAAGATGATGGATACCGGATTTTAAAAAACATTGTAAATTCTCCTGCTTACTTGCAAGACAAAAAAAAAGACATAATGGCAATGATCCGGCAATTGGGAATACCAACCTTGTTTATCAGCTTAAGCTCAGCTGAGACAAAGTGGGGAAGTTTGTTAACGTCCCTGTACAAGGCTAAATTTGGTAAAAATATTTCTGAAGAAGAAGCATTAGGATTAAAGTTTGACCAGAAAGCCGACCTAATAAGAGCTGATCCAGTACTGTGTGCTATGAACTTTCATCATCGTAGGCAAGCTCTTCACCGATTTTTGATGAAAACAAATCAAGGTGTTTTTAACCCTTACGGAATTGAAGATTCCTTCGAACGTATGGAAGTTCAACAAAGAGGATCCTTGCATGAACATGAATTGGTGTGGATTAAGGACGCTCCGGTGTGGAATCCGGTCGATTGTGATTCTGAAACCCGATGTATTGAATTCATTGATAAGTTTATAACTTGTTCAAGAGACTCGTCGATCGAGATGATGGACTTAATTGTTTACCAGATTCATAGGCATTCCCACACCTGTAGGAAAGGCCAATCAGCTAATTGTAGATTCAATTTTCCAATACCACCAATGAGAAAAACGAGAATTCTTCACCCACTAGAGTCGGATATTGAACCTTCAAAAGTAAAGGATCTGCAGAATAAATTTGACGAAATCAAACTTTACCTGACTAATCTTGGTCGACAGTATGCTGAATACCAATCGTTTGATGTATTTCTATCAGTACTTAATTTGACGGAAGATATTTACATCAGAGCTGTTAGATCTTCACTGAAAAGATCAAAAATATTTTTGAAACGTGAATCAAATGAAAGTTTCGTGAATGCATACAACAAAAAGCTTTTACGGTCGTGGAGAGCCAACATTGATGTACAATTTGTTCTAGATCCGTATCATTGTGCTGCTTATTGTGTAAACTATATTAGTAAATCCGACCGAGGAGTAAGTAAACTTTTGCGAGAAGCGGATCGGGATATCAAAAACGGAAATTTTGCTCTTAAGGAACGATTAAGACATTTTGCAAATACGTTTGCGAGAGGTTCCGAAGTGTCGGCTCAAGAGGCAGCTTGCAGTTTGATGAAATTACCAATGACTATATGCTCTCGTGACGTGATTTTTATTAATACCAGTCCCCCGACAGAAAGAGTTATTATGGTGAAAAATACTTCTGATTTGGAAAATCTCGATCCTAAATCTGAAGATATAGGAGAGCAAAGTCTTCTTGATCATTATGTTCATCGACCAGAAACATTAAATGAAACTACACTGGCTGAATTTGCCGCCTGGTTTCGGTACGTAAAGACAAGCGGAAGTAAACGGAAAAAAGAATTGGTTACACCAAATTCGGCCCAAATATTATTGCATAACAAAGGATACATCATGAAAAGAACAAAAGCAAAAGTTATACGGTACCGTCGCTACGGTAAAGAACAAGATCTGTCGAACTATTATAGAGAACAATTGATGCTCTATATTCCCTGGCGAGACGAACTAAAGGAACTACTTCTAATAAACTCTGAGATCGTTTACAAGAGAAATTTAGATAAAATTCAAACAAATAGGAAGTTATACGATCCATTTCAAAAAGAAGACCAGATAGAGAAAATATTTTTGGAGGCATATCTGATATCAACTGACGATGAAGATGACCAATCTTGCCAGGATTATAGTTTTATGCATCTAGAAAAGTTTAAACCCGACATTCAATTAGATATCGGAAAAACACCCACTATGTTTGAACACATACGTCCAATTAATCAAATTGAGGATATAGAGTATACAAACATGATGAAGAAATTGAATACTAGACAAAGAAGATTTCTGTTGCACACGATTCATCGACTTAAACTCAAGCACACTCCTTCTTTGGAATTGATCCACGGGCAAGCTGGTAATCTAAAATGTAATCTAGATTTTATTTATGGAAAGTATCAAAAAAAATTTGTTGTAGGAGTTGGAAAGAGCAGGCTAATTGAATCAATTGTTCAAACTGTTGTCCGATACTGTAACAAGGAAGTAGGTGTTAATGTCTCAGAAATTCCCATCATAGTCGTTGCCCCAACAGGAAAAGCTGCTTTTAACGTTTCTGGTAGTAAATTATTTAGGAAAAATCTAAATATCATTTTTGTGACTATAAGTTTGTGTTTAGGTATTACTTTGCACTGTGCATTTCGTCTTCCTCCTAATCAGCACAATGGAAATTTGGGAAATCTAAATCCCAGTACATGCAACACATTAAGAACAGTTTACAACAATCTTAAAATTGTATTAATAGACGAAATCTCGATGACAAGCCTAAAGCATCTGCAGCAAATTGATGCAAGATTACGACAAATATTCAATAACGACATTCCTTTCAGTGGTATTCATACAATAGTATTTGGAGATTTTTATCAGGTTTTCATTTATAAATCAATCGTACAAATACTGACACTCACCGCGAATATTTAAATAAAACATTTGATTTAGTTGCGTCCAGTGTTTGGCCAGTTTGTTTTTGAAAATCCAAAGGGACCACTCGGATCTATTATTGGAAACTCTTTGTGGGAGCCGTCTGTTATGTTTGAGCTTACAGAAATAATGAGACAACGTGACGATGCTGTTTTCGCTGAAGCACTTAACCGATTATCGATGGGGAAAATGACTAAAGAAGACGTCCTTTTATTTCAAGGAAGAGAAGCACAAGATGAAGAGAATACTCCATCGGACATAGTCCAATTATTTTCTACAAACGCTGCGTGCAGCAAGTTTAATGACTACTATTTGGAATCGCTTTCTACTCCAGCGTACCACTCATGGGCTCAAGATTCAATTGAAGGAAACGGTTCAGCTGAACAAAAGTCAAAAATGTTAAAGTTTGCCACAACCTTTAGTACAGCTGACGCAGATGGAATGCCAACACATGTGTGTCTCAAAGTGGGTTCTCGATATATGGTTACAACTAATATTGATGTTTCGGATGGATTGTTTAATGGAGCAACAGGTGTATTGAGAAAAGTAGAGATTGGGACATTAAATTCAGGTGAAAAAGCTGTAAGAATGGTATTCATTGAATTCGAAAACCAAAATATTGGACGACGGGCAAGATTAGAAGATACCAACAGCCGCAATGATCTTAAACATTTAACCCCTATAAAACGTGAAACTAGAACCCTCCAAAAAACCGGGTATCATCAAGGTTTACAAATTGTGAGAAGACAAATTCCCCTGGCCCCAGCAAATGGAATAACTATTCATAAGGCCCAAGGATCCAGCCTAAAGCAGGTTGTGGTGAACATTCCAGCAAGAGGTTTATCACGAACTCAGTTGTACGTTGCTTGCAGTAGAGCAACGAGTTTACAAGGCCTTTTTATCCATGGAAAATTTCGTGGACCTCCAGCAGTCCTTGACGACCATCCAGTGCAAAAAGAGCTTCACCGTCTTAGGGAAAAGCCGTTTGCATGGAGTTTAAAATCTTGGCAAGATGTCAGCAAAGATTTTTGGAAATTGACATTTCATAATGTTCAATCTTTTTCAAAGCACAGAGACGATATAGTTACTGACCCCAGCTACACACAAGCCGATTTTATTTTTCTGACTGAAACTTGGTCGTTAAGATCTGATTCAATCGATTTTGAAAATTTTATTACCCTGACACGCAATGACTGTGACTCTCAGCGTGATTCACGTGGATCAATCATTTTAATGAATTGTTTATCTCAAATCGACAATCGAAGCCCAGGAACCAGTTTCAAGATTGTGACCGCGCAAAATGGATCTCATATTCAATTCACCATCGTTACTTTGGAAAAAACCTCAGTAGTGATGACTTATCGACATCCCAAATTCCCGGTCAGCAACATGTACGAGGAAATTCGGAAAATCTTTCCCATTTTAAGCAAAACATTCATTATTTGGGTAGGAGATTTTAATATTAACTTGCTTAGCGACGATGCAAGCAAATTAAAATCAGTTTTTAAAGAATTTGGACTTCAAGTATGCCAAAAATCTGAAAGTACGACTGACGGTAATTCTATGCTTGATGCGATGTTTACTAATATTATTAAAGCTGAAGCTTGGACTGGCGAAAGCTATTTTAGCTATCATAAGCCACTTTGTGTAATCTGGCCGAAATCAAATTTGCAAACGTCAGATTTTGACCAGACACCTCAGAAACTTTTAAAAAGCGCGGATCCAAAACCTTTCGAAGTTATGGTGAATGAGAAAACTACAGTGCTTGATGAGAAGCTGTGTGTGGTGGTAGGTTTAAGAACGATACTAATAGCATGTTAGGCGGATGAAAGCCTTAAATTGTATGATTGTTAATCGGATTTTGATATTTAGGAATTTTCTCCAATTCAGAAGAACCACGTCTTTGACATTGTCACAGATTTTGATTATGGCGCCCAAAGAAGAGGAATATTTAATTTAGGAAACACTTGCTTTGTCAATAGCATTCTGCAAATGTTATCTGAGAGTGGATTATTCAGAACGTTCTTAGACAATCCAATCTCTAATGCTCAAAGGGTCTTAAAAGCTTTTATCTGCGCTACAAGGAAAAATGTGGAACTAAGAAGTTTGATGCATTTAAAAAAAGAATTTGACATTTGTTTCCCAAACTTTGCAGGAGGCTACCAACAAGATGCGTTCGAGTTCTGCTTAGCAGTTCTAAATACTCTTGATGAACAAACTCCTGTACGTAATCATTTTTTAATTTCTGGGACAACGAATTTAGTTTGTTCCTGTGGATTTACTTCATGGCAGAAGTACGAAGAGGTGGGGATGAGTCTAGCAAATGTGACTGATATTCAAAATACAATCGACAAAGAACTCCGGGGTAATTTTATTGTGGATTATCGATGCGAAAGATGCAATGACTTGGGAAAAACGTTCGCGGTACTCAAGATTGATCAAGCTCCAACCCACTTTTTGATGCATGTCAAAAGATTCGGAAACGATGGGACAAAGCTTCATTATCCATTAAATCCTGCAGCTGAAATTACACTAAGAACAAGAGATAACTTTACGGCTTATGGTTTAATTGGTCTTGTAAGTCATATCGGATGCAACCTCAATATGGGTCATTATGTTGCAGCTGTTCCAGTTGAATTAGAAAAATGGCTAGTATTGGATGACTCAAATGTTGTAACATCTTACTCTGTTCCTACAGATGTTTATATACTTCTCTATGAAAAACGGAAATAAATGTCAAACTTAAAACCCGTATTCAAGGAGATTTTCGTATCTTACTGAATACCCTTATAATTTATAGTTGTTAGTTTTGAATGTACAACTGGGTGCTACTGTAGTAGGCCTTTCTTTTACGACCTTTCCATGTCTAAACTGGAATATTGTTTGTGAAACGATTGGAGAAAATTAAGTCAGTAAGACAAGTCATCATGTTAATATAAAGCTACTAAGCTATGAAAATTATTTTTTCAATATAAGATCTCTTGAAAATTAATTGTAACCTTAGATACGTTTTAACGAACAGTTATTTTAAATCAAAAAAATTTATTAAACAAAATCTTTCCGACACAGATTCTTAATTCGGAATTTCCAATCATTAATTTTCGCCATATTGGGTTTTACTGGTTGAAAGTCTTGCAAGCGTTGGTGTTTCGAAAATGGAAGAACAGAATAAGCCGAAATAGGAACCTCGACAGCCACCAGCCAAGAAGATACGGTTTTATTGGGCTGAAGGTGTGATGAGTAGTCCAAGCATCCAGGTTTCGGGTCAAGTAATCCATACCCCTGCTAAAAAGACTATTCTTTCCTTGGCAGTTGGAGAAAACCGGTAAGCTACAATGTTCTGATTTTTCTTTTCAATTACTTATAATAATGTTTTTATGTTGCACAGGAATTTGGAGTTAGAAATTCGCATTGTTGGACGCGGCCCGTTGGGCAGAAGTGCAAATAATGTTTCGTTTTTCCGATGGCAAGGACGCGACGCCACTAGATCATAGCATGCGTTGCTTTTGGAAATACAGCGGAAAAACTTTACGACTGGATAATTGTAAAGCCTAAACATTACGAATGTATTTATTTCTTTATTTAGTTATTTTTAAATGACTATTGTTTATGTTTTAGGTGGGAAAAGGAGTGATTATTGAAGACCCCTTTGTTCAAATATCCAGTTATGACAAGCAGAAAGAAATTGTGATTAGAACCACCACCGTTTGCCGCTCCACTAATGAGGAAGATTCAACTCTTGAAAACTTTATTCCGCAATTTGTAGGGCTAGATGCACTCACTGGATTAGAAGAGAATCCATATAGTAATGAAACACGAAAACGTTGATACAAGGAATGGTGATTAAGCGTATTTGGTTTTACTATTTAGATATCCTGGCTGTCATAACCCATATTGGTCCACTGGAAACCGGTTTTGATAAAAACCAAAAGCCCTGGAAACGAAGATTTATTGATATTACAGATGCTAGCCGTCGTATCGTTGTTGCAACAACCTGGGGAGTTTTGGCAGAGTTTGAAAATTGGAAGATGTTCACTACGGTTGGAATGCTAAACGTGGAAAGTTCATTTTATGATAAAAAATTGGGTATACGATGCTCTGGAGCTTCCACGTTTTGGGTAAGTAATGCTTGCTTTCTATTTTTGAGTTAACATCGAGATGAATATGTTATTTAAATTTTTTTTAGTTCCAACCAGACCTTGAAGAAGCATCTGCAATGACCGCTTGGTTCCAGATTGCAAGTCAAGCCAATACGCCCAACCACGATGCTCCAGATGTTTAAGAATCAGATTAAAGCCCATTTCATTAGTCTCATCTACTTCATTTCTTCCATAAAATCATGTAAATATTGTCAATTTGCTAGAATTATATTCGCAACTGCTTTTTGATTGAGATAAAGAGCAATTCACAAGTACAAACGTTTCATTGAATCGTTATTAATGCACAAGACTACTAAGCTCTGAAAGTCACAATTAGTTCATATATAACTGAGCTATACTTCATTAGACCTTACTTCTATGATTAATGTATTTCTAAGCTTCAAATCATGGATGAACGTTACTGATACATCATTGAAAGATCTTAGAAATTTTGGATCCACTAAGACAAGTCGTTATCAAAGATCAAGGCTTCTAACCTCAAATAGTCTCATTTAGTTTATATTTAACTGAGCTATACTTCATTAGGCCTTAGTTCTATGATTAATGTATTTCTAAGCTTCAAATCAACGATGAACGTTAGTGAAACATCATTAAAAGATCTTAGAAATTTTGGATCCACTTAGACAAGTCGTTATGAAAGATAAAGTCTACTAAGCTCTAAAAGTCTCAGTTACTTTAAATATATCGTAGCTATACTTCATTAGGCCTTAGTTCTATGATTATTGTATTTCGAAGCTTAAAATCAACTGCGAACGTAATTATACATTATTGAAAGACCTTAGAAATTTAGGAGCCACTAAGACAAGTCGTTAGCAAAGATCAAGACTACAAACCTCAAATAGTCTCTTTTAGTTCGTATGTAACTGAGCTATACTTCATTAGCCCTTAGTTATATGACTAATGTATTTCTAAGCTTCAAATCAACTATGAACATTACTTTTACATTATTGAAAGATCTAAGAAATTTTTGAGCCACTAAGACAAGTCGTTATCAAAGGTCAAGGCTACTAACCTCAAATAGTCTCATTAAGTTTATATATGACTGGGCTGTACTTCATTAGGTCTTAGTTCTATGATTAGTGTATTTCTAATCTTCAAATCAACTGTTAACGTTACTTATAGATTATTGAAAGATCTTAGAAATTTTGGAGCCACTAAGACAAGTCGTTATCAAAGATCAAAGCTACGAACCTAAAATAGTCTCATTTAGTTTATATGTAACCGAGCTATACTTCATTAGGCCTTAGTTCCATGAATAATGTATTTCTAAGCTTCAAATCAACTCTGAACGTTAATTATACATAATTGAAACATCTTAGAAATTTTGGAGCCACTAAGACAAGTCTTTATCAAAGATCAAGGCTACGAACCTCAAATAGTCTCATTTAGTTTATATGTAACTGAGCTATACTTCATTAGGCCTTAGTTCTATGATTAATGTATTTCTAAGCTTCAAATCAACGATGAACGTTACTGATACATCGTTTAAAGATCTTAGAAATTTTGGATCCACTTAGACAAGTCGTTATCAAAGATAAAGTCTACTAAGCTCTAAAAGTCTCAGTTAGTTTAAATATATCGGAGCTATACTTCATTAGGCCTTAGTTCTATGATTAATGTATTTCTAAGCTTCAAATCAACGATGAACGTTACTGATA
>JAQFYM010007450.1:0-10377 GCA_034694785.1 Agrenia bidenticulata
TAATTTAATACGGCGCTGACTTGGGCGCGACGAATAGATGAGTCGACGAGTTCGTCACGCTGAGTAGCCTGGCACCGTCCTCAGCTTAGATCAATCATTTCCTAAACAGTGGAGGTTCATCAGTTTGAAAAACACGAGGATTTTAACTTGAATCGAATTTAAATTTAATTTATTTTGATATGAGTTTGACATGGGTTCCATGCCATTGCTGTAGTAGTCGTTTTTACAGTAAACGTAGTGTTAGGGAAATCCTCAATCATCATGAAGTCAAGCCCTCCTGGTGTAAATAATTTAACAGCAAACTATCACTATGGCTACCTTAGTTATAATTTCCAACCTGCAGAGAAATACTTTAGTTTGGACGAGGCCGTGTTAAAAGGAGTAACTGCCAGCAGGTATTGGGAAAATTACGACAGATCTACTCTGAAACTTATCATCAAAAGCTCACCAGGCTGTCCTCGGTATGTAAACACACAATACAAAATCCCCCATCCCCATTGAAAATAAACTTTCAAGAAATCGACAACGATTCCATATAGCTAATTGGTTGCATTAATTGACTTGAAATTTAATCCTACAGACCTTACCATGGCCGACCTTGGGTATACGGAACAAAAAGATACGGAAATCAGCCTCCGAAATGTTACTATAGTGGCTCCAAAGGATCTTGTCCAGAAAATATGATCCTAGTGGGTCAATCCAGCTCTCCATACGGATATTGTGACTGCAACTGCTACTCAGGCTACCAAGTCCACTCCCCCCAATCTTATTGTTTATCAAATGCTAACGAGTTGGACGGGGCAAGAAGAGTGCTAGCTTATAGCAAGGAATTCCAATCTTGCCAACCTCTGTTCGAGCAGGTATGTCATATTTGAGATTTAAGTAAATCTAGTGTGTGTGGGTTGTGTACAATTTGATTTTTACACAAGGGACGCTGTGGCCGAGGAAGCTGGTTAGTATTGGGAGAGAACCCTCTGCTTGGCCCTTATTGTGAAAGGAGACGATGTGCAGAGACGAATAGTAATGACAGGAACGTTTTCAGCTTCTTTGACTTTGAAAACAAACATTGTCACCAAGTTGGTCGTCGATGCGAACTGAAATACAGCTTAGGTGTTCCCGGTCAAGATTTTGGCCGATATGAATTAGGGGATGGAGACTGGATACCACAATGCGGTTCTGGTCTTGTTCCAAGTCATGGTGGTGGTTCCCAGCCCCCAATATCGGCATCGGATTCAATGGCAATGCCGGGGAAACCACAAAGTTCGGTGGGAATGGGTGGTGGGGGTGAGGGACAAGTGATTGCCACTACCTGCCCTCAAGGTCAGATTCATAGTGTGCTTTTGGATGAATGTGTTCCAGTCCGGGAAGAAGCTCAAGAGCCGCCTGCACGTCAAAACGATTTTTAGTATTATTTGTGTTTTCATTGTTTCTGAATGGAACTTAAATATTTTGAGGGTTGTAATAAAATCAATGAAAATGGTCATTAATATTATTCTAAGTCAAAATATTTATTTCCTCACAATGAGTACAATAATTCTACAAAATATATTTTTTATACTCCTATCCAAATGTTCAATATACTATTTAAACATTTTTCAAAGCTTCAAATTTTAAATTTAAATTTTTAGGAAAACAGAAACAGAATAAATTTGAGTTGGTGTAAAGTAAAATAATTGAATTGAAAAAACATTATATACTCTTTCTATTGATTTATGGAACTTGTGCCAGTACTAAATTCTTTATACAGAAGGTACACGGTGGCATAGATTCTTATTCATATTCTAGTTAGATTGATTAAAAATTAATTAAGCAATAACAGTCCGCTCATATCAGTAAACTAATTCCAGCTTTGTTATTTTATTAGTAGTGGGAGCCTTAAAATAGCTTATTAAGTATAAGTCTATATTCAAATAGATAACGATAGTGTAGACTTGTATTATTTATTTAGTACTGACCTTATAGGATTTGGTTATTGGAAAGCCGTTTATGGAAGTTTGTGAAGTAGCATATTTTTTAAACTGAATTTTAAATTTGATAATAATATAAATATGTGATTTAAATTATTATCCGCTGCCACCTTTCAGATCTTGCTCTTCTCTTTGAAACAAGGCGATTTCCTCCCGATTTATAAAGTAGTAGCTCGGCTGTCGTCCCCTCTTCATAAATTATTTAAAAATCAAAAGTTATTCAAAATTTAATTTTAGATCAGAGTTTCAGTTTTTGTAATTTTTTTTGATCAAGTTACCAAATCTTTGACTACCCGCTTGGCTCCGTTTCGTACCAAAATTCTCGTCATTTTCTCTACTTTCTCAACCCCCATGGCATAATGAAGGGGCGTCCTTTCGATCTGTAATTAAAGGGAGTACCAACATTTTATTTTTATACAGAATTGTGCTCAAATCCTTAAAAACGTACATTATCCCCTCTCTTCAAGCTATCTGGAAAGTGTTCACAAATGAATCGGACGAGGTCATACTCCTCTACCAAAACGGCCACATGAAGTGCAGTTCGTCCCCAAGGACTGAGGGCAGTTGCCAGACGATGATCCCTCATTAATAAATTCTTGCACCCCTCCATGTCTCCATTCCTTACGGATTTATGGAGGCTGAGTAGCCGATCATTAAAATCCGGGACGGACCTCAAAAACAGCGCCACGTCACGTTTACCAGCCTTTTCCGCCAACTCAATCACATGCGTTCCACTTGAGTCCTCCACATCCGTCAAATGGTCATACCCATCCGACAGCAACTGCTCCAGACTCTCCTTATCCCCAGCAATTGCCAAACTGATAATCCACGAGTCCATCGTCCTCACGTTATCTGGTCGATTCATAGCCTTAGCAATATCTCGAGCTGTACGGAGTCGTTCGTCACGCCAGGACAAATTTACAGACGGATTTTGTAAGAAAGCCAAAATAGTGGAAGCCCCACCGGGTCGAGCCGCCGCAAAATGAAGCACCGACTGACCCCGATCATCCCGCGTCCCGTTCTGAGAGTTATCAACAACCCCCTCCTCCTCTTGGTGAGAGTCTTCCATCTCATCCACGTTGTGGATACCGTTCTCGTCCTCGTCATCCTCGTCACCATTCGTCTGTTCTTTGTCCGCTGCATCTTCTAGGCGTTGGAGCATCTCTTCTGAGTCGTTCTCTAATTCTTTTAGAAGGTCCTGCTCATTTGGTACAGAATGGTTGGCGGAAATGTCTTCCGTCTTAGCTGAATTGGAAACTCTTTCGGATACGGCTTGAGGTACATGGACTGAGATGGATTTTGGAACTATTTGTAATCCAGAACTCGGGGTTCTGTGATTATCCGGACTGGGCATCTCTTCCAATGGAGCGGCGTCGTGACCTTCTGATTTTAAGTCCGCTTGTTCGTTTAGCATCTGCATAGCCTGGATATCTTCTTTTGAATCTTGCTCCACGTCTCTGATCATCGAGTCAGCCATTGTGATGGGAAGCCCTTGGATAACTGAATTTAAATGATCATTCCGGCCGGTCACAGCATCCTCTCCCCCACGGTATTTCTTAAGGAAGTTAGCCAAATACTCAACAGGGTCATCAGGTCTCTCGTGTGACACTTGGGTCAAACCTTTGACCAAGGCGTCGCCTAAGACGCTTGCCAAGTATTGACCTTCCTCGGACCAGATTGCAGGGAACTGACGGAGCTCACCTGGGACAAGATTAAGGTCAGGGTGTACGTTGTGCATGGCTACTTCCTGGACAACTTCAGACTCTTCTTTTCCAGGGGGATCTTCAATTTCTTCTTCTATGGCTGAAAATAATAAAAAGGATGAAAAAACTGTTAGAGACTTTTCAAAATCTTTTGAATAACAGATAAAGCCTAAAGTATATTTTCGCAGCGAAAAAAGAAACTTGAAATGACCAAGTGGAACTAAAAAGGTAGAGAAAATGTGCTTTTCAAAAGATTTACAGTCGAAGAAGCGTGTGCTGCAGAATTACAGTATTTTCTTGACAACTATTTTCCTCACGCTACACAAACACAAAATTTGAAAAGCATGTGAAAATGACATTTGAGAAATGAATGAAAATGAATACTAAAAATAAGCAGAGAAAACATAACATGCAATGCAACACACGCTTCCGAAGTAAACATTTCCAAATCCTTTTTCTTTACCTTTTTGGGGGGCGCCAATTGTTATGTGACAATTTAAAACCATTTAAACTTAACAAGGTCACTTAAAAGCTTCTTTTTTGTTACTCTCATATGTTAGGTTATTCTTTATTAATATTTCTAGACACTTTTATAACTTTCTATATATTTTACCCATTTCAAATTTCATTAACTTCATAATTTCAAATTTCCATCCCTCTTAAAAGGTTGTAAATATTAATTCATAAATAATACTAAATCTCATATAATTAATTTCTCTCTAGTTCATCCCAAAATTATCTCAAAGTATTAGTTTTCCATTTTATATCCAACTGTTTAGTACGCAATTTCTTTCGATATATTTTCTCGTCAAATTACAACTAAGGCGGCTTTGGAGCAGAGGCAGCCAAATCCAAAGCTCGAGCTCGAGATTCCTCGATTTTTATAAGTTCGTTCACAGCCTCAGCCGTTTCCTTTGCAAGGGCATTTTCATTCAGACCAAAAGTTCGGATATTTTCCAGCTCAACCCAATCGTCTGGAGAAATGTCCTGGAGATCCTCGCCCCCTCGGTTATTCCATTTTATGAAGAGATGACGACTGTCACACTCTGTGATCAGTTCAGACCGAGACCTCATCAAGTGCGGTAGTCTGAGACGGAAGGTTATCTGAAAATAGGTCATTGGACTCTCAACCAATAATTCAGGGCAATTTTGATTAACTAAAGTCCGGGTATTTGTATTTCACTACCTTTAGACCCGTTCCACATTTGAATGGGTCAAGGGTCAAAAATCCAGTTTGGGAGTTGTAGTGGAACTCCAAATCTTCTCCCACTTTTTTATAAAGCTCGTCAAGGCTTCCGAGCATCGAGCCCAATCTGCCGTATCGAGAAGAGACGATGAGATCCAAATGGTCCTGACCGTTGATCCAAATGGTCATGGTGTTTTCTGGATTAATATAGCAGCACCGGGCTTTGGGCCAAGAACGGGATATCTTGGTTGCCTGCGATCACAGTCAATTTCAATAATGGTTTCAATTTTCAAATGTCAATAAACCGGGATTTTAAAGTAGTTAGGCTTTACATCAGGAATCCACAGCCCTCGAGTCTCGATGACCTCATCCCGTTCCTCCTTCTCGAGGGTATTGAGGTCAATAAAATCCCAGTCTGGTATTCTTGGTCCGATTTGATTCGTCAATATGGACTGGATCTCATACAGTCCTTCTTTATTCAAAATTGAGACAAATGGGAATGGCCTCAGGTTTCTCGACAAACGAAGCCGAACTTGGCTTACAAATTTACTCGGCAAGTCTACAACAGGTATCTCCTGCTTGTTACAAAGCTCCTCTTGACCTGTCAGATTCCACAAAAAAATTCTTACCATATACTTTGGTGCTCGTAAAGAATACATAATTTAAAATCTTTTGTCCGTACCTTGAAACACTAGTGGGGGGTGCAGAATACGAACAGGAATGCCAGTAGTAGGGCCAAATCCATTATGATCTGCAATGGCAGGTAGGAATAGCTCGCGAAAAGTAGTGTAGGCATGAGGGTCAGGGGCGACGATGAAGAACTGGGGGTAGAATTTGATACAGTCCAATAGCGTAGCCCCATACCTCGGGGTGGACCTGGTCTTGATCAAGTTGAACACCTCCGGGGTCAAGTATCGCTTGACATAGGCTTTTGAAATGTCAGTTGTTCCCTTTTTAGAGGTCAACCTCCGCCAAGTTCTTGACCAGATTGTGTCTTCTTTTGAGATTTGTAGGTAGAAGTTGTTCAACATGGCCAACTGGGAATGCTCCACTTCCAGTTCCATCTCATCCTCATAATTTAACAGCGTCCCTCGACGATGGAGTACTTTTTATTCCATTACAATTAATTGGGAACAGAAATCGAAGGGACCGTTAGGATTCTGAGTCCTTATTTTAAGCTAGCAAATCGTGTAAATTTTCTACCCTAAGCAAAACAACTAACCGACTAACCTACTGACCTCAATTTCAGCTATTTAGGTTAATCATTTCATGAATATTTCCAGTAGCAAAAGGAGTAAAAATGCTAATCTAATTTAACAAAAGACTTACGATGATCCGAGACAGGATGGTCATCTATAGGCCCATCGTCCAAGGGCATCGGAGTGGCTGGCCGTTCCCAACTGTCCACATTGCTTTCTTTCCTGCCTGTAAGTTCCCCACTAGGATTCATATGGCTCATGTTCAAGAGGTCAGATTGGGTCAAAAGGTCCTTCCGCCGCAAGTAAATGCCCGGGGTGTTGCCTTGGATGTCTTTGAGGTTCGGGTCGGCACCAGCTTGGATTAGCACTTTGTACAGCGCCCCTTGATCCTGGAGGGTGGCTGCATAGTGCAGGGGGGACCGTTTGTTCATGTCCGTCATATTCAATGACTGTAAGTTTATGGTTTATTTTATGTGTGAATTTGAGGCTACTCGTTTGAATTTTGAACGGAGGTAATTTAGAGAGATGGACTTACCTGAGGATAGTTAGACGCCATGTACCTCGTGATGTTGGAATGCCCTTGGAGTACCGCTTGGTGCATCGGGACTCTGCCCAACTCGTCCTTTGCTTGAGCTAAGCGCTTCCGGTCCAGCAGACTTTGTAAATCTCTCAAATTTCCCGAGGAGGCTGCAGCGTGTATTGAGGCTATTTTAGCCATGTAGGCTGGGACGTTGACAAGGAATTCTTGGACTTCGTGAATGGAACTTTCTTTCCCAATCATTTCCCCACCTTTCCCTTCCAAAATCATCTCAACCAGCTTCTCCATATCCCTAGAAAAGGTTCACAAAATATGCGTTCAAAGAATTATTAAAAAATTAATTAATTTCGACTACTAAACTACATGAACCTTCTAATTGCCGATTCTGTAATTGGAAAGATAAACTAACCCAGTTTTAACGTAGTCATCGACATTATAGATTTCCTCAACTGCAGTGTCCATGGGTTGAAGATTTGGATCAAGGGCATTATCATAATTCGGTGGGGGGTCGGACTCCTCTGGCATTGGACTTTGGACATTATGGTTTTCTGTAAGTCCTAGGGAGTCCTGCACAACTTCCTCCTCGTTGTCCCTAGCTTCATTAGAAGTTTCTTTGTCAAGTATTTCTTGTGGGTGATCAGGTTCCACGGGGTCAGGTACATCATCTTCCATAGTTGGCTGTTCAATTTCAGTCAGTCCTTCAGGTTCCAGGTTAGCCGGGGTCACGATTCTATCCCTCGCCGCCTCTTCTACCTCAGCCACGACATTTTCCGCTGCAGATTTGACCTTTGACATTCTGCGGATATCCATGGAATGGTTGACCTGCTCTTCGGTCACCAAGTCACTTGGTGTCTGAGCATGACTACTGCTGTCCCCTATGGCCTGCAGTTCCATATCAAGCTCGTCATCCAATTCCTCTTCCATGGGTTGGATTACAAAGTCCGTGCTGAGCTCGTACTTGCCTTCGTCACTGTCAGCCACATAGCCGTCATTGACGTCCTCGATCTCGTCAGCTGACTCTTCTGTTCTCCTAAATTTGGATGCCCCACTGTTATTGTGCTTCTTCACCGAATCCCGCCGTCCACTCTTGGCTAACTTATCTTTGCCCACAATGGCAGCTACGTCCACCTCGTCGATATGTCCGTTGGAGGAGTCCTGACTGAATTCCCCAGTCGATATTTTCCGCTTGTTCGTCATCATCCCCATCTGTGGACTGAAGCCCCGCTCCCACCCACTCAGCTCGCCAGTCACCCTCGGGGCGTCAGGAATGTTCCGTAGGTGTTTCGTGTCCAGTTCGTTTGGATGTGCTCTGTAAAAGCTGGGCGTGCGCCCTTTTGCGTCGAGAACGTTCTCATCCGCGCCTGCGCGTGTGAGGAAGCTGTATAATGAAGGATCCCTAGAGGCGTAGTGGAGGGGAGTGCGTCCTTCATTGTCGGGCTCATGGAGCATAGTGGGGAGTTCGTATATGAGGTACTCGACAGCTGTCCGGTTGCCCAAACCGGCAGCTTTGTGCAGGGGATTGAGCCCATGGGTATCTTTCGCTTTGAATAGTTCCGGGATCTCTGTCCGCTCCTTGTGTTCCTTGAGGCTGCTCACGTCGTTGTGAATAGCGGCGGTGTGGATTCCTTTGATTCGAGACAGGAGGTGGGGGACGTTGTCCAGGAATCGACGTACTTTGGAATTGTTCGTCGTTTCAAGGAGGAGTTTGTCACCGTTTCCAGACCAGACGATTCTTTCTAATTTCCCTATGTCTCGCTCATGGATCCAAATCCGGATTTGGGCACGAGTTACGTTCATTGACGATGGAAGTGAACCTGGAATAAGTACATACATCTGTTCTGTTCTCTGCTATGTTCTCGTATGTAAGCCAGCACATTTTGTAATGGAGGCTTATTAGCTTAACTATGCTGGCATAATAAAATCTATACTGACCAGTAGACTTGGGAGAGATGGGAGATATCCTTCGGGTATTTACTCGATTACCCCTTGAAAAGGATCTCGTGGTGTTATTATTTTGTTGATGGTTGTAAGGGCCTTCAATGTCCAGCTCTTCCGGATGATTGAGGTAGTAGCCGGGTTTTCTCCCGTGGATGTCAATAGTGTCCGGAGTGGCCCCGAGGGACACCAACACAGTGAAAAGTTCCTCTGGCTCCTTATTCGCGGCCGTGTAGTGCAGACACGTCCTCCCTTCCTGAAATAATTAATGAATATCCCCTTCTTATCTATTTATCACCTTCCCATCCAAAGCCAACCCATCCGCAAGGCTAAACAATCAATGAGGGAGTATTAGAGGGGAATGGAAGTTACCTGGTAATTAAGCCCCCCATTCGGACTTATCAGCTTTTTTCCAACCTTAACTCACAACTTCACAAGTGAAAGTCCCTCCTTCTGAATTACGACTTGGAATTTGGGGAAACGTCCTCAAAAGCCAGTGAAATGGGATCCGAGGCTTCAAGGACTTTTTATTATTCCACCAAGAAGGAGATATCGACTTTCTGTCTTTCTCATCCTTACAAAGTTAGAATGAATACGAGGACCCTCGCTGACAGCCGAAATAAATCGTTAATATCTCTACAAGCCACACACTACAGCTCCCACTTCCCAATACTAATAAATAATATTAGCTTGCATCTTGAAATGATGTATTTTTATTCCATTTGAGGATAAAGATATTACAGCATTTTTGTGTGTGTTTTATACTTGAGCCATGTTGTAGTGAGGAATCGATACTACATAAGATAAACCGTTCAACGAAATAGTAAAGTATCGACTACATGCTATTTTGTGTACCATGCATGATGTACAGTATAATATTTCATTGAAATGTCATTTTGCCCCATTTAACCCCTCCCACTGTCTTAGGGGTGGCCCTAGGGACCCAACTGCAATGTTCCGTTCAATAGCTATTGACTATAGCTTTCGAACGATATATCACATGACCCTATACGTTGCATGTTAACATTGGACCCTCACGGCAGGACCCTCAAGGGACCGTCCGATAAGGCCCATCTTCGAACTTAGCCTGAGATAGAGGTCGTAGAAGATGTGTGCCAAGTTTAATTAAGATTGGTTGACCCGTTCGAGCGTAATCGTGCGGAGGACAGACGGACGGACAGACGGACGGACAGACACAAGAGGATTCGCATAAAGTATCTGTCGATACTTAATAACCAAAGGGATAACATTTCTATAAAGATATTAGCCAACTTTAATAGCTAGAATAATAAATGGATGAGCTCTAGTAGAAAAACCGCATATTGGTCAGTTATGTTCTTATCAAGCTCTAATGTTAATGTTACATACCATCTGCTAGTAAACATGATATCCATACAGCTATTTTAAAATATCTTAAACTCTTCAATCAAATTAAGAACAGGCAGAAGACAAAATTTTATATTAATGATATTTTCCATTATTTCAAGAGCTATAAACGTTACTAACTTAAATTCTATTTTCTATCTGAATTCTCTCATTCGTTAGACACTGAAGAACATTTTATGCATCGGTGATGCAATAATATGTGAATGTATGGCACCCCTTAATATAGTTCGTTTCAGTAAATATAAAATTCTTGTTTATTATATCAGCCATTTCGATTTTTGCCGATTTCTAAAAACTAAAAATTACGATTTCAAGAGATTGTAAAATTTTACGGACTGTTCTAGTCTTATCCTCATACGCTTGTTCAAAATTACTTGCTTGTCCTTTCATAATAAACCGTTCAACGAAATAGTAAAGTATCGACTGTTTTGAGTAGATGTCAATTTTCTGGTCTCAAAATGAC
>JAQFYM010007451.1:0-10375 GCA_034694785.1 Agrenia bidenticulata
ATCAAAAAAGTATTACCCGCATAGGGTTTTTTTTAAAAAGCAATAAATATTAAACTATAAACGTATTGATACAACTTTTTTTGTTTAGATAAGTGTATTTAAACCATGTGACAGCATGTTTGGTTACAATTATTTGACACGTCTTATACTTTTTTCAATTTATAAATAAAATATATATACTTTGGTAATTTATAGATAATTTTTGTTTTTTATTTGCACCTACACAACGAACTAAGCTTTAAATGATAGTTGTCTATTTTAAATTGTAAATTTCTTTTTTTTGTTGTATTTTCTGTACAAAATAATCAAATTTAATGTGAAATTTTTTTATAAGATGTTTAAAGACCATATTAACTAATGAATAACACTGACAGTAAATAAAATCTTATAAAATTTTGTAAACAATACAAGAATGCATATTTAATAAACAAAAAATACATGCGCTTAAAATATCAAAAATTAAAAAAAAAGACTTTTTTCGGTATGTCTTTTAATAAAATAAAAAAATTTATATTCTGACGCAAAAAGAAAATCGTTGTGTGTTCGGGTACTCTAACATACATGAAATGATAATTTAGACTCATATTTTACTTATAACGCATAATATTACATTAGAAAGGTTGGTACAACTTCCGCAGAAAAAATTAAAGTCTAAATAAATAGGAACTGCAAAAATGTTAAAGATACTCTAATAACACTTGTTTACAACTAGGTATTCTTAAGTGGGATGGGGATACCCGGGATCTAAAAATAGAATAATTGCGAATCACTGAAATTCCGGGAATCGAGATTATGTGATTATGTCAAAGAAGTCAGTAAATATTAGGGTCATACACTGTATCCTGGTAGATTATCTACACTTGTTATTTACCAAACCTGTATTTATTTGGTATTTTTGTACGAAAAATCAAACAATATATTTTTTTTTGCCTAAATTTGTACTTTAGATATTTGTTGTTACTACGAAATGCATAACTTGCAAATTCTGTCCGCTTTGTGTGTTTCTATGCGTAGTTGCTTAACTTTTGCTAGATTTTTTTTTGTAAAATTTGCCAAACCTGTAAAATTTGCAAACAAAATGCGAATCCCTAAATTTGGCAAATTAGACAAGGTACAGTGTATGTATAAAAATGCATCAAAAAAAAATACTGTTTTTTTTTTTCCTTTATTTGCTGTTCGTTTAAAATGTTAAGTTCATAATAATCACGTTATTAAGCTTTTGAAATTACTTAAGAAAATAATTTTTACAATGAAAAGATCGAGGATCTGCACAACTTGTTTTTTGAGTCCTTAAATGTAATATAAATTCACAGAGCCTAAAAGTTCGAAAGTGCTGCATGCAACAGAATATCTGTACGTTATATGCATAGAATTACGCAAGAGATTTTAATTTTTGTTTTTATTTTTACTGATAAAGTTTTCTGATGACTTTTTTACTTTGTATAAAGACAATATCATAATAATTTGGGCCTCTAAATATTTTACAATATATTATTAGGTAAATATATGTACACGCATTGCAATAATTGTAGTAATGACAACATTTTTTTTGCTGCACGCAATATGCTGCATAACCTTTGTTTTTCTTTTGCCTAGAGTACTTTGCTTATTTTTAGCATAAAAAACAGTACCTGTAAATATTTGCGGTGTTTTTACATTAGACAACAAGCAAAACATATACGCCTTTTTTTACATATTGTAAATGTATTTAGAGAGTAATCCAAGATTTAAACCATATTTTTTTTTTTTGTAAAAACAATTTTAAGCTTATGAACTATGCTTTTTAATATTTATATATTAAAAAAGAATTTTTCGTTTTTAAATTACTGTGATTTGTAATTAAAAATTTCAGTGCATGTAAATAATATTTTTTTTTGTTAAATAATCTATTTTTATACTGTTTATTTTATGAAAAGAACGCATTTTTTTAAATTAAAAACCTAGCGAGGCATAAAGTAAAAACGTTAAAAGAAATACAAAGGTTATAAGTTTTTTTTTTCTAACATCAATAAGTTTTCTTTCAAACCTTAATTTGATTTTTAAAAATTGTATAACTGTTTGAGTTGTTCTTGTGTATTCATTTTATCCTGAATTGCATTTTGAAAAAATCTTTTACTATGATATTTGAAATAGAATTTGAAATTAAAAAAAAAATGGTTTTTACTTTTTCGTAATATATTTTACTTAGCACAAAATTTATAATTATATGAGGTATAAATTTAATGTTCTTTTACGTTTTTATTGCGATAGACTATTTTGCAATATATAATTTTAGACATGTGATAGCGTATTTTTTACACAGTTATGATTTAATACTGAGCCTATAAAAATGCAAAGTAAAACAACACTCAAATCAATAACAAACTTCACATGAGTCTTTCTAAGGTATAAAATACTATTCTTTCGTATTTGTTTTCCCTTGTATATTTTATACTATCTTATTTGTTCTTTAGTTTTATTGTTATAGTGTACACTAAAATGAGTTCAAATTCCTTGTGTTTCATATTAAAACAACTTACAAAACCAATATTATTATATAAACTGCGTCTTGACTTCTAAGCTGCACGCTATAAGGTAAAAAACGATGTGACAGACAATATGCAAATTTTTTAATAAACGTTTACGACTTTTTTATATTTTTAAGTACTCAATAATGCAGTAAAAGGTTGTAAATTGAATATACAAACATTATAATATACTTACAATATTACAATCTTGATATCTATTTGAAATTATGTCATATAAATTACTGTAAAACACAAGAACTTTAATCCCGGGATAACCCAAGAACAACCGAAACAAAAAAAAAAAAAATCACGGGAGCTTGGGTTCTCGCATTTCGGGATTAAAAATCCCTGGTTACAACGAACTTTTAGTTGATAAAAAATTATCTTATACTTTTTTAATTTATCATAAAACAGTAAAAGCAGGCCACATTGCATTTTTTTATAAAGTGCAAAAAAAAAAAGAATGTTATTTGCATTTTTTCTTAATATCTCTATTTCTTTGCAACAAGGGGAAAACTAACTTACAAAACGATATAAAAAATGCATAGTGTAAATGATTCGACCGAGTGAAACACTCAAAATGAAATAATTGGTGCCAAAAAAGTTCTATACTTTCTAAGCAGTGTTTTTACTTTTTCTAGCAGATGCTAAAAACTGCAAACTGGGTCTTTTATCCTTTTTTGCCTGTACAACACTTTTTCCATAAAAGACTAAAATAATTTTTTATTATTTGCTATTACATTATAAGAACAAAAAAAAAAGTAAAAATTTGACAGAGTTTACTTTATAACGTACGTCATTAAGTATTCAGTTTCAATGTTCGTGTAATAATTATGTTTTTAAGACAATGCTGTAACCCATTGCGTTCTTTTTTTAAAAAGCAGTCCTTGTTGTATTTTTTTGATTTTTTGAAATATTTTTTTTTGGGTGTTTTGCTGAAAAAAAATAAACAAAGTTTATTTTTTTTACCCGGCAATCTTTGGCCCGCAACCGAGCCGGATGGTCATTTCTACCCTAAAGCAGACTTTCTGTTTACATACATGCCATATATTACATTATTACCATACTTGTATTGCAAATACTTAAAACAGCAATGTTTTGCAGATTTGTTAATATTATACCTTTTGCAACTATTTAAAAAACTCTTTTTAACAGTTTTACTATTTGAATAGTTACAAAAAAAATAATCTTACGTATTCTAATAAAATAATTTTCCATACAACTTTTGTTTTTAAAAACATAAATAGAATAATTTATCCGCAATAATATATTATGTCTCTATTGTTATTTTTACACGTATAGAACATTTAGTCATCAACAATTTTCAGTGTGCAATTTGTACAGAATAATTTTACAAATATAAATAGACATAAAAAATAAATTTGTCATTCTCTTACAATATTATTGAAACAGTTTAGCTGATAGAGTGTCTTAAAATTATTTTGTAACGATGTTTTAATTTTTGTTTTTTATCCATTTCATTTTTACGATTTTACTAGTTTTATCTCAGTTTTCTAAAATAAACAACCACCATATCCTTCCATCGGTAAGTCACATTGTAAAGAAAATTATCATGTATATCGGAAAGCTTGTTCTGTATGTTTAAAGTAAGCATTTTTAATATCATTGTCTGCTAGCTGGCATTTTTAATATCGCTGTCTGCTAGCTGGCATTTATAACCCAATTTTTGTGTTTTTATTTGTAGCTTATATGTATGTGAAAGAAATTTTTATTCGGAATTAAAAAAATAAATGATCTTTACTAATTCACTTATTCTATAACTAAGAGCAACGCGTTTCGATGCACGTGGTCTCTTTGGAATAAGCTTTTAATTCTTTTCATCAATTTTGCTTTTCATTCCTTGTTTGTTCGTAATATATCCTAAAACCTTAATTCCATATACACTGAATTTAGATTTTTTGGCCATTTTTTACATCTTATATTTTTTATATGCTTTTAAAACCCTAAAGATTATTACAATGTGTTTTGTTTGAGTTTTATTACTAATTACAGTATCATCTATTTATATAATAACATTACGAATTTAGGATAAATTTTCGTTGATTATTTTTTAAAATATTTTAAACCACATATGATTTTAAAAAATACGTTCATTGTTTTACACCCGCGGTTAAACATTTAAGTTGGTAAATCACGTGATTTCTTTGCAACTGGAAAATTAAAAGCTACCATCTTTAATTTATTTTTAATAAAGAATTACCTTTTGGATTTATTTGATATTATTCCACATACTTGAGATAAATCTAGTATTATTTAAATATATTTTTTTATCTTTACATAATCTATTTTTAGCCGTAAATCCATATTTTTCTGCCAGCAATAAAGTCTGAGCGTGATGGAATAAATCTATAGTTCTTTATATTTTATATAAATCGGTTATTTTTTAAAGGTTATGTATATATTTTGGATCGATATATGGTACACACTCTGTCTTTTTTATATATGGCTTTACATACAATTATACAGTTACCGCTTCGATTTAACCCGATTTACTTTTTTAAGATAAAAGAGTTGATCCTTTTTTTAGGATTTTACGCAGAAAACCAAACTCGATATTACTACTTTTTTTTTTAAGACGCATTTGATCGAATAATAAATTTACATTTATGATCTATTTGTCACTTGCATTTTACGCATAATTTATTTTTGTGTGCTGATATCCATTTTTCTGTATTTAACTAAAAATTTTTTTATAGTTAGTTTTCATATAGTAATTTTACTGCTAAATTCGGCATTACATTTAATTTAGTTGGTATTTTTACTGCTAGTCCTTACAATTATATACCTACAATTACCGTTAATCTTTAGTTCGTAAAATAGTAAGTAAACTTTGCTTAAAAATTAAACGTCATTTTTTAAAAGCCATAAAATTTGCATGTTTATTTTTTAGTAAAGTTGTTATATGTCCCAGTATCAACTTAAAGGAACATTTAATTACATTTACAAGAATCATCTGTTTTAATTACTCTAATAGACTTTGCTTGTTTCCTGTATTATTTGTTACAATAATGACAATTTTTTTTATTTAAATGTTTATTTTTACCCTTGTTACCGTTTTATGATTCTTTTTTTTTAGAGTACTGGAAATTTGAGCTAGGTCATGTTTTAATAATATCAGCTAAAGTACCTTTTTTTTTTTATTTATTTGTATTCGTGGTACTAGTTTTTCATCCTTTTGACTTCTCTTTTCTTTTAAAAAGCAGTTATATAATTCTTCTAAGCAGACTTATTTCACTATTAAAAAAAAATATTTTAACACTTTACTTTAATCATAAAGTTGATTTGTATTTTATTTCAATAAGCAATAGTCCCTAAGGCCATAATATAGATTTAAACTATTGGCGAACATTGTCTGTTTAGCAGATATTACAGAAAACCAAGTATTTAATTTTGCACTTTTTGCACACTATAACAATTTACACATACCATAATTATATTGTTTAATTCTATCTAAGCGTTCTATAACATTTGAGTTCTAAAGGAAAGAGTAAATTTTAGTATACTATTGCGTATGGTTGAGTAATCTTTATTTCTATATAACGTTTTTTTTTTTTATTTGGCATGATCTGTTCTGTGATACAATAATATTTGATTATTTCACATTCCATTTATTTAGGTTTTTTTTTTTCATATTTAGTTCGAACCAGCAGATGATTTTTGCTATTGATATTTATGATAAATTAAAATTTTGTTTTTTAGTCCGATATCTGTAAGTGTAGCAGTAAATTTTAAACGTTGACTGCAATTTTTTTCTATTGTACAATTTCGTTTTTAAATTAGGAATTTAAATTGTCGTATTCCACGACTTTACAATTTTTGTATCAAGAATATATCTCTCTTATTACTTAGTTACCATATTGATTGTATGGTTCGTTACTGTTATAAATATTTTTTTTATATATTTTAGGTTTTATATGTTTTAGAACATAATCCATTTTGCAGTTTATCCAAAAAAACTAGAAACTGTAAAATTGCATAAAAAAAAAAAGACTGAATTCTTAGTATTTTAAAGATCCTAATTACAAAAAAAACGGAATAAACGTTAGCATTAGCACAAAAAACCAACGGGATTGATTTTTTAATATATACACCAAAATATATAATTTTGCAATTAAAAAATTTATCTTATAAAGAAAAACACTAAATAAATAAATAATTATTATTTTATTTTATCATAAATTAAATTACACATTTTTTACTTTTATGTAATTGAACTTGGAAAATCAAAAAAAAAAATATTTATTTTAAATAAATTAATAACATTTTGGATGTAGTTTTTTTTTTGAGATTGTAAACTTTCTGTGTCTGAAATTTTTTTCGTAGGTAAATGTAACAATAAAAAAATACATTGGTCCATGTCACGGCTTTTTAAACATGAATTATATAGTTGCACCCATATTATCTACTTCTAATAAAAAATATTTTTTTAGTCACAGAACGTATAAAAAAGTAGACTTCGTAATAAATTTTTGCAAAGTTTTAAAAACGGTTTGCTTGGAACATGTATTTTAATTTTCACTTTCTAAGTCTAAGCACATGAAGTAAAAAATTTAGTACTTTTTTGAATTGAAAATAAAGTAACTATTTATATTGTTTTAATTTATTGTTTCCTTTTTTTAGAATTTTTCTCTAAAAATAATAAATTTTTCAATATGCAAATTTAATTGTTTCGGTTTGGATTTAAAAAATAAACTCTGATGATTTTTCACATAAATAATACAATTGATTGTAATTTGCCTCACTGTCAATCAATCACGATATCACACGTGTCAAGGTTATAATATGTATAGGGGGCTGCTATTCGACAAAGAGGACACTTTTGTCTGGTGTAAAAATGTCTAGTCGAATAAATAATGACTGTCTGATACAATCTGGTCAGTCACTTTAAGATAAGGAAACTTTTTGACGTGTCAAATGTCTGTATAAAAACCTTATGGCGCCCATGCTTGCACCGTATATATTCTCGATAAAAATTTCAAATGTGAATATAAAATATTTCCATGCTTTTGATGTACTAAATTCTTGCCTACTTGCTTCCCTTAGTAATAAAGCGTACGCATTATAAAAAAATATATTATTTTGTTTTTTTTTTCCTGTAAAGGTGCTTATGAGAATTTTGTAGATAGTGTTAGCATTTTTAAATTTTTTTTGAGCATTTTTACACCTTTTTCTCTAGCAAAATAGTATTAAAATTCTTATAAAATACGATGCATTTTTAAGTAATCACCAGAGCATATCTTCAATATACGCTTTATTTGCATGTTAATCTTTTAGTCGTTTTTTCGTTGCTACTATGGCCTTACTCATCATTTTTTGCATATAAATGCAATTTCTATATTAATCACTTAATCATATTTGTAAGTTATTTTTTTGGCAGCGGTTTTATACAAAAGAAGAGATCTTACAAGCATTTTGCGTAGGTCAATCGTATTGTTTTTTTTCACTTGTAAATTATAAGCATTCTTGTATTATATAAACACATATCGGGTCTGAGTTTTTGTTTTCACTAGGTATGTTGATACATACAAATGTTTTGCATAAACAAAAATCAAAAAAAACACAAAAATAAAATTACCTGCGTAGTTTTTGTTTTACCACGCATTTAAATCGAGCATTTTGTGCGTTTTTAAAAATGTTGAATATTTGTAGCGTTTTTTGTTTATTGCGTACTTTTTAAAAGCCACAGTAATACATAGTATAATATTTTAAGAAGTACTTTTACGCATTTAAGTTTTTTTTCTTATTAATCTTTTGCTGAAAACAATTCAATTAACCGCGTCATATTGCACCCAAACTTAAATTACAATTTTAGAACTATTTTTACGAGAGAAACTGAAAAGCGCCATAGAATTTCTTAATTTTCCATAAAAATTCTTAAAATTAAGTAAAATAACTTAAAGCGCCATAGAATTACTTAATTCTTATAAATTAGCGGGTAAAATTTCTTAATTTCCCATAACTTTTACAAAAATAAATAACAAAAAATGATAATATACGGAATAAATGTATTTGTGTAAATCCATATTTTTAGTTATTTTCTTAAAATTTTTCCAGAAGAATTTGGCATCCTTCGATTTTTTTCTAGCTGTCAAAAATGGAGAGTATTCACTATCTAGTGCAACATAAAACGTAAATAAGTTTTCTTTTAACACTTTAATCCAAAAATATAAAAAGTTTTTTTCATTGAAAAGTATATTATTTCTCCAAAAATGTCTAATCATCCAAACGTAAATCTTACCTCCAAGAGTTTCTTATCATCCAAAAAATGCATTTCCCTCCAAAAGTTACTTATCATCCAAAAATATTTTTCCCTCCAGAAGTATTATTTCCCTCCAAAGTTTTTTATCGTTTAAAAAATATATTTTTCCTCCAAATTTTTTTTTATTCTATAAAATTTCTAATCTTTTAAAAAATCTTTTTCCACAAAAAGTTTATTATCATCCAAAAATATATTTTTTCTTTCAAAGTTTCTTATCATCCAAAAATATATTTTCCCTCCAAAAGTTTCTTATCATCCAAAACATCTTTTCCATCCAAAAGTTTCTTATCATCCAAAAACATCTTTTCTCCCCCAAAAGCTTTTTATCATCCACAACATCTTTTCCCTCCAAAAGTTTCTTATCATCCAAAAACATCTTTTCCCTCCAAAAGCTTATTATCATCCAAAAAAAGTTTCCCCTCTCCCCAAAATTTTCTTATCATCCAAAAAAAACCTCCCCTCCAAAATTTCTTATCATCCAAAAATATCTTTTCCCTCCAAAAGCTTCTTATCATCCAAAATAGGTTTTCCCTCCAAAAGTTTCTTATCATCCAAAAATATCACTTCCCTTTAAAAGTCTCTTATCATCCATAAATTTCTTATCCCTCCAAAAGCATCTTATCATCCAAAAATAGGTTTTCCTTCCAAAAGTTTCTTATCATCCAAAAATAGGTTTTCCCTCCAAAAATTCTTACATCCATAAATATCTTTCCCTCCAAAAGTTTCTTATCATCCAAAAATATCTTTTTCCTCTAAAAGTTTCTTATCATCCAAAAAAAGTCTTTTCCCTTCACAAGTTTTTTATCATCCTGAATATCTTTTCCCTCCAAAAGCTTTACACATCCAAAAAAATCTTTTCCCTCTAAAAGCTTCTATCATCCAAAAATAGTTTTTCCCACCAAAAGTTTCTTATCATCCAAAAAAATCTTTTTCCTCCAACAGTTTCTTATCATCCAAAAACAACTTTCCCTCCAAAAGCTTCTTATCATCTTAAAACAACTTTCCCTCCAAAAGCTTCTTATCATCCAAAAATATCTTTTCCCTCCAAAAGTTCCTTAACATCCAAAAAATCTTTTCCCATAAAAAGTTTATTATCATCCAAAAATATTTTTTCCCATAAAAAGCTTCTTTTCATTATAAAATAGTTTTTCCCTCCAAAAGTTTCTTATCATCCAAAAACATCTTTTCCATCCAAAAGTTTCTTATCATCCAAAATATCTTTTCCCTCCAAAAGCTTCTTATCATCCAATGTATTGCTTTCTCTCTAAAAGTTTCTTATCACCCGAAAACTTCTTTTCCCCTGGAAAAGCTTCTTATCATCCAAACATAGTTTTTCCCTCCAAAAGTTTCTTATCATCCAAAAACATCTTTTCCCTGGAAAAACTTCTTATCGTCCAAAAATAGTTTTTCCCAGCAAAAGTTTCTTATCATCCAAAAACATCTTTTCCCTCCAAAAGCTTCTTATTATACAAAAACATCTTTTCCCTGGAAAAGCTTCTTATCATCCGAAAATAGTTTTTCCCACCAAAAGTTTCTTATCATCCAACAACGCCTTTTCCCTCCAAAGCTTTTTATCATCCAAAAACAG
>JAQFYM010007452.1:0-10373 GCA_034694785.1 Agrenia bidenticulata
TCTCAGGCGAGTTGTCCTGTTTTTAGGCGTAGGCGAGTTTCGAGACAACTCGCCTGAGGCGAGTTGTCACTCAGCCCCCCATTATACCCTACAAAACAAATGATGGTCCAGAAAAATTTGGTGGTCTAGAAGCTAGTAATACCCTTTAATTTTTTCTTCTTATTGTAAAATACTAAAAAAGTATAAAATACTGCAAAATCTCTTTTTCCGCCGAATTTGACCAGAAATTATCTTAGTGAGCAAAATACAAATAATTTTTATTTATCTTTTACATTATTGATGATTAATGTATTTTTTAATAAATATACTTATTTAACATAATGCAAATAAATATCGTATGTATTATATTTTATGTTTCGTATTTTACTTTTGTAAATTAATAAAATCTTCGACATCAGAGAAAGATAAAATTTTGACATTCGTTGTTATAAAAAACACAAATTCGACGCCTAAAAAAGCCAATACAGTTAAGGGGGACGGCGTTACTACAGAAAGTGTAAATAAAAAGCAGGGTATATCTGAAAGACAAGATATAAATGTTAAAATACATTCAGAATTAAAATCTGCGAGATATATATCTAGAAAATGTAAAGAATTGCAAGAAAACACACCCTCGTCATCCAATCCAGCTGCCAGAGAACATAATGTTGATCCATTAGTATATATGAATTCGCATGTTTTCGCAGCAGAAAGTAAAAATTCGACGAGTGTTTCGAATACAATCAGTTATGATGATGTAGAAAAGGCCATGGAAGAGTTGCATCAAGAATCGGAACGCGCTAAATATAGTAACCTACCTGCAACTAGTTCCGTTTTGCCTCAAGATATTGCGAAAATTTCCGGATCTATCACAGTTTTACCCACAGAACCCCAATATATCATTGATAAAGACTCCAAATCAATATATGAAAGCCTCGGTGCAGAATTTGTACAAATTTTTCATGGTCAGATTGTAACCCTCGATTACAAGCACATACATTCCGTTTATTACAATGAATTGAAAAAGCAGAGGAAAAATCATGAAACAGACAGCTCAACACCAAAAAAAATATCTGATCACATTTATAAACTACTTATAAACACTTCGCTGGATTTTAAAACCCAACTAAGAAAAGACGTGGATATTTTAATGGCAACTATAGAAAAATTAGGAACTATGAAGTTTAATGTACTATATCATACAATTGCAACAATATACGAGATATGTGAGATACAGAATTTTATAACCTCTTTTGATTTTTTTTCCACGCATTTAGATTGCACAGGAAATTCTAAACAAGTGGACAAAGCAGAAAACGATAATAAAATAGATTTGGTTCTTGTCTGGCCAACTACCTATAAAATTTTTAGACCATTTAAAAAACATGCGAATATCGATGGAGAAGAAAACAAAAGTATTTTTTTAGAGAGAACCAAATCGATCATTGAACATGTTAAGCAAGTAATTTTTGCAGGTACTATTTCAGGGGATAAAACATCAGAGCAACTACTGATATGATTTTTTATTTTAAGTCATATGATTCTGATTTGGCCGTATTTTCTTCGGAAACAACGTATACGTGCTTCTACTATCCATTTGAAAAACTAGTTCTATACATATTGAAATGCATAAAGGATTTGTGCTATAAAAGATACCATGAGAAATATGCGAAATCTGACTTGCCAGCATACACACTTGATTTTTTTGCACGTTTTGATATTATTTACACAAGCGCTGAAAGTTCAAATCATAATTTCTTTAAAATTTCGCCAAAGAATAAGGTCAAAATCAAAGATATTGATGGGGAATTCTTGGATTTTTCAATTACTTGCATAACAACAGAAGATTAAAAAATTTATAAGCATTATTAGATTATAAATATTATCTAAAAAAAATGTATTTTAAGCCTATAAATTTTTTAATCCTATATAGCCTAAAACCTTTTTTTATGTTAGGACGAACAGCGGTTCCACATATGGTATGGCCATAATATGGAAAAGCGGCTTTTCCTTTCCCCCCATAATGGCCATTATGGTAAAATATGGGAGGCAAAAAATTTTCAGAAATATTATGTTTATTCTCCGATAAAAACTTAAATATCAAGTTTTTTGTTTAAAATAAGATCAGTAATAGCCTTAAAGTAAACACTTTTTGGCTATTCTGTATATGTAAAAATATTTTTCATACAATATTGGTTTTGTGTCGCTAAGATTATATGATTGATTTCTAACAAATTTAAAGACATTATTTTCAAAATAAAAGATAAACTTAGAAACCGAAGATAATCGTTTTCGACAGTCAAGATAGAAAAAGAGACAATAATTTATTAAAGTTTTTAGGATCGGTTATAAATTAAAAACATTTGTTAAGTATCTTTGGTTTTTTGAATATTATGAACCACAAATCCCTTCTCTCTAAGGTAAAAATAATTTACGTACATTTTTCAAAAGTTCATATACATAAAGGGAGGGGGTAAAATATGGTACCATCATGGTAACATAAATCCCCCATTATGGCCATATAAATATGGCCATATATGGAAAGCGGCCATTTTTTCGGAACCGCTGGGACGAAATATAAATAGGTACCCATCTTTAATTTAAACCTTTGAATTTTTTCTATAAAATACTAAAGTAGAGAAGGTCTTTGTTATAATTTTGTATAAACTTCATGTCCGCACCAGCCTTCAGAACATATTTAAAGATGGATGGTCAAAACAGCGTGATGATAAGGATGCGTAGAAATTACTTTTAATCGTTAAAATTACAAAGCGATAAAATGGCTTGCATTAGTAGATACCATTTCTATATAACAACATTTTAAACCTGTTCTAAAATGATTCGATTTTTAAGCCGCTATATATGATTCCTGTAACTTTTATTTGCTTTTTGTCTAGGTTTGCAAGGTAAATCGTATAAGTTATGGATATTTTAGTTGGTTATTAAATAACTTTTTTAAATATGTAAAATACTTACAAACACAATAAAATATAGGTAAAAATAATTAATTATTAAAATTAAAATTTTATACTTGTTTTATATGTATAAAAAATCAGTGAATATGCTTTTATATAAGAAATAATTATATATCCGTAAAAAGGTAGAAAATATAAAAAAATTAAGAAAAAATTACGGTAAATTATTCTAAAAGAAATAGATATAACGCAAAATTAAAGGGATTTATAACAGAAAAACCGGAAAAATTTATGAAAATACAATTATAACACTTTTTTATACAATTTTAAATTATAAACTAGTCTAAAAGGGCCCTTCAAAAGACATACTAAGAGAAAAGCACTAACGTGGACATAATTTCATCGGATTTAATTGCAGTATATGTCTTTTAATTTTTTCTAGGGATTAAATACTGTGCTAGGATTATAAATTTTTACTACAATTTGTATAAAATTCTAGTGTTTTTACGTTGACAAATATACAACGTAATTTTTTACTCGGGTTTTTTTTTCGTGCCAAAAAATACGTTTTTGTGATTAATTAATTTATAATGGAAATGTCTTCAATTTTCTTTTCTACTATGCAATTAAAACTCGAAAATTAGCAATTTAGCTACTTTTAGCTGATGTTTTTATCGGTTTTAGATTAGTATGATACTAAAATAACCATGTTTGTTTATATATAAATAGGCTTAAATATATAAAAAAAAATTTTATGTATAAGTCTTGCCTTTAAATTATTTTATGTTCTTGTTGCATAATTATGTAGCTTGCAAGTGTATTTAAAATATAATTACGATTTTTTATACCTTTTTGCAAAAAAACTAAAAATGATAATCTTTTACACATGTTACTTAATTGTTTTTTATGCGAATATATGATTTTGTTTGGATAAATTTACTAAATGAATTTTTCTAGGTGCAGAAAAGTCATAATATTACAGATTTGACATTTTTACCTCAAAATATACTTTTTTTAAAAATGAATGTGCGATTATCTTGGAGGGGTCCTACTGCAATACGCGAACATGACATAAAACCTATTTTTACAGCTCTGTTTGCGCAGGTCACATTCTATAGAACAGAATGAATTTTTTTTGATCCAAGCAGAAATTGAAGATTTTCAATGTTTTATGTACGGCAAAAACACCATAGATTGTATCTTGTATTGTTTTTTATAAGCGAAGTACTAAAGTTGGTTTATAAAACACGATAGTAAAATTAAATTTAAGTCAAAAACAGCATAGTGTTATCAAAAAGTAGATAAAAGGGTCAGCATATAAAGCACGCCATGAATATAAATGTATACCCACAATGTATTACATTTAAAAAGACATTAATAAATTTTTATGTGTTTTTGTCGATTTAGATGCGACATTTTTAATCGCAAATTACAGTTTGACGATTTTTATGTAACTGCTAATTATAATCACCCTGTGGCGTTGCTTATGTACATTCAGGCTGCTTTAATGTTTTACTCACTTTTATTTGTATATCTATTTATTCTGTATTTCGGTAATAAAAACATTTTAAATATGTAGATTGGTATACAATCATATAAAGTGCTAGATTGTGATAGATTAATTATAATAAAAATGTTTTCGTATTCATTTAGCTGAATCTATGACTGTTTTAACTTGGTAGGTATTTGCGTATATATATTACCAGATGCATATATAATTTTGTTTTTGTGTTAAAGAAACATATTACAATTAAGTTTAGTGAATAAAGTTGCGCCTAAAAGATAAAACATCGTATAATTGCATTTTTACACATTTTGTGTCGGCTGCAAAAAAATTCAAATTAAAAATCCGTACTTTGTTGTTATTTATGTGGAATTAAGCTAAAAATACCACAAAGCAAAAACAAAAGCATCGGCTCCAAATATACTATGGACACATTTTGAAATCATTAAAGCAATTTACTGCAATCGACAAGATAAAAAAATAAGGGGTCATATTTTTTTCGTCAAATTTAAGATAAAAAAAAATATACCCTTGGACATTACTATAGAAAAGTTTTATTTCTGTGTTTTTTATAAAGCCTTTAGAAAAAATATATTATATTCATGCCATACACGTTGTAATTTATATTGAGGTCACTGGCATTTTGTACTCTTTTTTGTGGAGAAGTTCTGCATTTAGCTTTATAAAAAAAATATTTAAAAAGTCAGTTTTATATCTTATATGATATTTATATATATATTCGAGTTACTTGCACAAATTAAATTTTAATTAATTGCCTTTTTAATGCTTCTTTATATTTAAGATTGCGATTCTGTTATTGCATTTGTAATATGAACGGTATATAAATAAAATAAATTACTACAATAGAAAAAATTTTAATGCATTTGTTTCGTACTTCTTGTTATAATCATAATTTTATTATGGTTTCTGCACCAAAAAGTTTTATAGTTAGATCAATAATTTTTTTTTTTCTGTCACAATTTTTAACAGGCTAGCATACATTTGGATCTGTATTTTCAAGCAAAAAATGTTTTTTTTGCATTTTAAATTTTTTTTCCAGGGCACATATGTGCAGAAAAAGAGTCTAAAATATGGGAAAGCCAAAAAGTTGTTAAATTATTATGACTTATTTGCACGTCTATTAATGCTGTCATTTTTTTGATGACTCTGATGCACTTTATTTACAATTTATGATTTATTTTATTACTTCTAGTAGACTAATCTGCTTACCCCGATACTAAACCCTAGTTTATCTTCAAAAACCCATATTTATAAGTCTATTAAAGATCGTATACTTGTGAGTCAACATAAAGTTTTTTGTTCGGGCGGAGTTTGGCGTTTTCCTTTTTTTATATTTCGATACATATAAAAGAAAACATTTAATTGGTAAATAAGGTGTCGATATATCTCGATAACAAACCTACGCGCAAAAAAACCAAATAAACAAGTCACAATTTGCTATTCGATTTTCCCGGTGTCATATTTTCCGAGCAGATCGAACTGTTTTTAAAATTGTAAAATCTTATTTTTACAGTCTCTTTAAAAAATTTTTATATAAATGTTCGTGTTGGCATAAAAACAAAAAAAGAAAAAATAGGATTTTTTTATAAATTTGTAATCTATTATTGCATATTATAGTTTATTGGGTTTTGCAACAAAAAACCTGTTTTAATAACTTTTATTGGCGCGCAAAAAAAAAACGTTGTTTGATTATTAAAAAACAAGAATAAATACATAAAAGCATTTTTGTACATATTTTTTTTTAACAGCAGTTTCCTTTCTTGCATTATTCAAAATAAAAAGCAAATGTTTTTTGCTCCTAAATGTAGAAATAGACACACAAAAACAAAAATAACATATGCCACCCCAGACGTTCGTTGCATGTATAAGGCAATAAAAAATATATGTTTTTATAACATGTAGACAAAAAAATGCTTTTCGGATGGAAATATATTTTTTTTTGTTGTAAATTTATTTAATAAAAATACCGAAAACAACTGGCATTATAATAAATAAACAGAATGTATTTTATATTGTACTTGTATTTTTTTTTTGTTTTATGTTGTTCAACAGGTAAAAATCATGTATAAGTGAAAACAATCTCAGGGTGATGCAGTGGCGTATCCAGGATTTTTTTACGGGGGGTTTTATGTAATTTTTTTATAGCGTTTAGAAATCCGCGTCTCAAAACTTTAATCCAAAACTCATAAAAAAAAATAAACTACCAAATTCATGTTAAATCCATATATTATTTTGTACTTCTTGATTTTTTTTGGTGGTTTTTCTTGGTTTTCACCTCTTACGTCCAGTAATATTTTTAGTATTTTGAGACAATGACTTTTTCGATCGCGTGCAAAGCAGTAGTATAAATTGGTTAAGCACGGATTGTCTCCTACAATTTGTACCAGCAAGTGTTTGTAATCCAAAATCTCTCGATGCACTCGTACTCGCAATAAATTTAAAACAGCTCAGGGTCAAGCAATTTGCTAATTCATATCTTGTTTATCGACATTGACATGCAAAAACAATAACAAAAAAATTCATATAATTTGAAATATTTATTGTTTTACAATATGAATGCAGCGGACAAATTTGTACATCAAAAGTCAACGAAAAGAATATTTTTAGTCCAAATTAGTGTAGAAAAAATGTATTGAAACGTCAAAGCTGTGTTATACAGCTGCTGTCAAAACAAAAATGCCATGCATAAATACAAAGTTGGTTGAATAGGCTCGTATACGATTATTTTCAATTAGTTTGTTTAGTTTTTTTTGATATGGTAAAATTTTTGCCGAGGCTTGGTATGCAATATAGAACAAACTCCATACATAATTTTCGTAATCGTATAATATTTTTGCTTTTTTACTATGCAGGTTTTCTTCTTGAGATAAAATTTTAAATTTTAGTTTCGGGCTTTTTGGTGATATTCGAATACAAATCAAGAGGTTCTACATTGCTCTAAAACATTTTTAGAGCATCCACTTCCACATTAATGATATGATATTACATTTTTACTAGATACGTTAAGCCCTTAAAATCCTTTTATAATAGTTATCGACTAATGCAACGTACATGCTGTACAACTACAAATGCACTGATAGAGACATACAAAAAAATGCTTATATAAAAATACCAAAGACTATTAGTAAAAAAAAATTTGTTATAAAGCTTCAGTTATGCACCGGAGCCTTTAATATTCATACTTTACTTTTTATAACATTCGTATTATAAAGCACTTTATTCTGATATACAATCAGAATGCAAACCTCGATTTTTATGTTGAAATTTGATGCAATATCATAGAAAAAACTACCATCTACAAGTAAACAATGATGGATTTCCTACTTGTTTTAAAGCATTTTTTTACCATATATAGAAAATGAAAATTGAAATGCAACTAACACACAAAAAAATCCTTGTACATAATTGTTTTTATATAAAGTCTGTAAGCAAAAAATTTATAATACAATTTAAATAAAAAGAAAATTAGACGGAGCAATATAAAAAACAAATATTGGCTGTTTTTTTTGCATATTGCTTGTATATTAACTGCAAAAAGCAGAGATGGCATCAAAACCGATATATCGCGTGTTGCCAGTATATAAAAAAATATATAAATTTTTTGAAAATAACAAGTGCCCACAGATTTTACGTAATTTGCGTTAGAAAAAGTAGTTGCCAGTATATTCTGAATGACTTTTAATATTTTTGAACGCAAGAATTTCTCTGTAAGATATTTGCATAGTCTCTACGCACCTGCAGACAAAAAACTAAAACAAATTCTTTGCGATATGTACAATACACGGTAAACCAAATGTAAAAACTACTTTTCTTTTATATTATTACAACCTTTACGGTAACAAATAAAACCTGTAGAAACATAGCTGCTCTGTCAAGGCGGTAAACATTTGTACAAAAAAGCATATCAATGAAATTTGTCCCGCTTTATATTAAATGTGTGTGACATAACTACATACAAAATACATAGAATCAGTTTTAAAAATTCACATAATATTTGTATGATATCAAAATATATTACGGTCTGCTTTAAGCACTAGCTTTTTTTGACTTGTTGCATCCACAAAAAAGAAACAAGTGTGTTTTGACGATAGGTATTTAAATTGCTTCAATTTTTTTCTAATTTATCTATAGAAATTCACATAAAAATACATACCTGCTTTAATGAAAAGATGCCTATGTACGACACTTGTACGTAGATCTTCTGCAACAATTTGATTGTACCATAGTTTACAAATTCATTTTATTTGTTGTGTTCAAATAATAGCACGCGTCTTTAGTAGTACTTTTTTTATTGGTTGACTTGCTCTAGTAAACAAACAAAGTAACTATACCTAGTATGTATATTGTTTTTTTGGTATAAAATATATAAGATTGCAATTGCTTGAAGTAATTATGTGCAGTCATATGCATCTTTATGACTAATTATACAGACTTTTGTTACTAAGAAAAACTAGAATACCTATGTTTTTCAATAAATGTTTTTTAGTTTGTTAAGGGCATAGTTTAAAGTTATGTATAATATGAAATTTGCTTTTTTTGGGTATATAGGGCATAAAATATACCAGTAAATGTATATGCCTAGAGAATTGTAACTAACCTCTGCTAGGTTTTCCGTATCTCAGTTACAATTTTGTAGATAGGTATATAAAGCGCTGTTGTGACTGTTTGTTTAAAAGTGCATATTTTTTGCATACTATCTAAATACTGTTCTTTATTTTTTTAAACGTGCATACTATGTTTTTAAAACATGCAAAAATTATAACATGTACAATGAAAGGTGTAAATAAAATGTAACGTGCGCAAAAAATTATTTTTGCAACACTAATATATACTACATCACAGCTACTATTTTTTGTAGATTAACAATTATAAACGCTGTTAAAAAAAAAGATTTTATCTTAAAATGTACATGTAAGTACTGAACATTGCATCGTAACATAAACAAGCGCAATATTTTTTCTAAGCAACATTATAAAGCTTTAACTTAAGAAAAACAAAACAATGCGTCAATATTATAAATGCGAGTTAATCTGTGACTCTAAGTGTATTTTATTTCTCATGCATTGTAGGAACCTGCTGTTTTTTTTCTATGCGTACGTCTTGATTTCCGAAAATCAATAACTTACGTTTCTGTAAAAATAATATTTAAAACGTACCCCAACAAATTAAACCCTTAAAATACTTCGAAGCGTATTTTTTAACATTTTAAAATAATTACTGAAAAGTTTTGATACTTAAAACATACCAAAAAAGAATCTTACCCCTCAAATCAGCGCAAGTTATAATTTTTTACGGGGGGTTTGAAACCTTCTAACCTTCCGATGGATACGCCACTGATGTGTACTAAAAAAAATTTGTTGCGTCGTTTTTAATTAACACAAAAAAAATGTTTTGGTGTGTAAAACGCTTAAGAAAATCAACATCTTTTTTAGTCTGTTTTTTAATAAAATGCTGTATATGTCATAACCTTAAAACGTTGTCAGTACGTAAAGAGTTGTTGAAGTTAAAACACGACTAAAAATTACAAAAAAAAAACAACCCTTATAAATATTTTAAATCGTTTTTTCTGCTATTTTACTAACTTATAACTACTACATTAGAGGAAACGGTCTAAACAGAACTAATGAACATTTTTTTAATAAACTTTGCTTGGCCATCAGATATATTTTAGTAGTGGCAAGTGTTAAATGTCTCTAAAAAATTTTCTAATTCCTTCACAATGATAAGCAAGAACATAATTTACGCCTTAAATAATAAAAACACGCATGCTGTGTTTATTTTACAATTGTCCTGTTTGCCTTGGGATCTGAAAGAGCTTTCTTACGCTGGTTATATTTTTTACAACAACATTTTTTGTTAATACTAGCATATATGAAAATAGTAAGAGAGACCTAATGGTAAAGTTGTAATTGATAACACATGATAAAAACAGTTTGCAATTAAACTCTCATTGT
>JAQFYM010007453.1:0-10368 GCA_034694785.1 Agrenia bidenticulata
TATTGTACTATGAAGTTCAATAATGAGATTTTTTATAATTTTTGACTGTTTCTCAATCCCATCAAAATCTGAAATCCTCGAACTTCCGAAATATAGAAATCATTATTTTTGGCCCCCTAAGTGTAAAAGGGTTAAGTACATATATAAATATAAACCAGAAGATAGAATCACTGACTGAACTAAAAAACTCAAAAATCTACAACAAAAGTGTTGATATACGCATATAAAACTTTATCTGTCTTATAAACAATCTTAATGCGCATATAGCACATATAAATGACAAGATATGAATGCAAAATAATCTAAAATGTGATTTTTACATGTAAACAGATGTACAAACTTGTATTGTTGACATCATTAATGGCTGTATTACACACAAATATATAACATTGTTATCTTTACATGCTAAAAACATGTTAAATGCTGGTTTTTACTAACATGGCACACAATATTACCGTCTTTGGTATTTAAATCAGAGTATAAGCTGTATTTGTACACTATACTACACATATTTTATGCATTTTATCAACGTAAATTACATGAAAAATTAAAAAAAAGTGTAATATATTTTTTTAAGATGAAAATGTTTGTATATGAGTTCATTGCGACGCTAAAACTTGTTCGTATTGAAGATAAAAACTGTATGATACAACAAACTTAGTGTAAACTTGTTTCTAGGAAACACTCGCTGTTCTTACAAAAAAAACTGCGGACAACGTTTTATTTTATAGTTTAATAAAGAAACAACGTTATTGGCAGTGCAGAAAATAGCTTATATAGCAGACAATCATAGCATGTAAGTGTCATCTTACCTGCTATAACAGAAGTTTAGAAACTTTATAGCACAAAATAACATTATGTTTAAATCTTTAAATTTACAATAGTTGTAAAAATAATTATACAAATACTTATATTTATACGAATAAACTGCTCAAAAAGTTTACTTTTTGTTACGTTAAAAAACATTTACATATTTAATTAAAGTGTAACTTTTAATTTACCTGTCATGGATGTTTGCAAAATAATGTAGTCTTAAAAAAACCACATTTTTTTTAATATAAAGTGTAAATGATGCTTGTTCTAATATTAAGGTGAAGTGTTTAGATATACACACGATATTGTAAATTATAAGCGATTTTTTTGGTAAACTTTACATAAAATTGTTGTAATTAGAGGTATTGCAGCTGCAAGTACACATATTAAAATATTTATGAAAGAATCTTTTGTAATTTGTGATATATTGTCGTGATTGGTAACCTTTATGGTTACAAACGCAATTTTAATTGGCGGATTGCTTTCAAGGTACGACCCCCCCCCCTTTCCTACGGTCCTGGTTTTAATGTACATAAAACTTATATCGTAATTCCAAAATATGTAACAATACATAGAAAAAAAATATAGTATTTGAGTATGTATATAAAATACATTCTTTACGAATTTCATCTATTTTTAGACGTGTATATTTTCCACATGCGTTTAGTACTTTGATTGCGCTTTAATCCCTTTATTCTGTTACCGCACATCATTTCTACAAATTGTGGTCAGTAATACTAGGCGTGCCTTATTTGTTTAATATAAAGAAGATATTTTTGTCAACAAATATAATAAGTAATAGTAATAAGGAAATTTTAATTATTGAGCTTAAAATGACTATTTTATTTTTTTGTATATTTTTGACTATTAAAGATGCTTTTTTATATATCTAAACCAACTTTTCTTGTTTGTAATAGTAAGCTATTACTATGTAAAAATTTTAATAGAAATTTTCCCATTCAATAATTTGTATAAATATTAACGAGTTTATAATTTAGATTTTATAGACAGTATTACTGTCTAAAAATATTAAAATATTGTCTAGAAAATAAAAAAAGGCAATTTTTAGTCAGAGTGATAAAAAACTTTGTGTAATAAATGTAAGTTTATTTTTTCAAAGTAACATAAATTTTTAAAAAAAAAATTTAAAATATACAATAGTACTTACATAAATGTATATTTATATAGACTGAGCCTTTTGTCCCGAACGACTTTTATTTCGAAAAAAAATAATGTGTTATATTGCATTATAAACACCTAATTTTTGTAGTTTTTGGCTTAAAATCACAAAACTTGAAACCGTCAATTTGACGTTGGCGGGTGAAAGGGTCGTATAAAAGAACCCGTCCGTCTACAACAAATTTTCTATTGAATAGCTGTTTTATAAACACAAATTCTTTGACAGGTATAATTACTAAAAATTATATTCAGTAAATTGATTGCTAGAAAAGACACACAATACAGTTTAGATAAAAAAAGCATATAACATCTATTAAAAACTGCAAAAACAATGCAGTGGCCATTTTATACAACCAATCTAATATTTTTTTTCACGTTTATTTATTTATGTTAATAATTTGTTTATATTAACTCTTTCAGGCACACAAGAAATTTTCAAACCCTAATAAAATTATCGGTGCTAAATATTTATTGGTCCTAATTTTATGGGACCAGTATTACTGTAAACGTTGCAAACTTTATAGAAAAATGAGAAAACTCGTATTTATCAATAGATCAGATAGAAATTTTTTGGTTAAAATACTTAAATATATGTTACATCTACAGTTCGTGTTCGTTTATAAGAATAATATGATAACTTGTTTTAAATGCACAGCCGATAAGCCTAACATCTAAATAAATTGGCATATCAAGTGTTTCTGTAAATATTTCTCCTTTTTTTTTGTTTTTGTAGAGTCAATTTTTGTTTAATCCTACTACACGGAGAATCTCACTAGGATACGGGCAATAAAATTAAGTGGTAAAGCCGAGATACAGAAAAGATATTTGTAAAGATACCTCAAAAAACAAACGCATTATATATTTTAATATGGTGTCTTTCTCTTACTATTTAGTATTAATTTATAAAGAAGACATACACCCAATGACACGGTGTCATAGAAACAAGCTTAATATTGTCTGTGTATTCCTTATAGAATGTTCTGTAGTGATAAAAAGGGTTCGGTAACAATATATTATTGCCAGATGAAATATTGTAAAATATTGTTGTTTTTTTGTTACAGTAAAAACACACAAAACTATGCAATAATATTCAAAAGGAATAAAATCTATCAGTTTAACTTTTTTGTCGTTCTTTTTTTAGAAAATGATATATTGGTATGTTTATAATTTGAAAAAAAACTAATACTTTGCAAGATAAACTTTTTTTGGGTTTTTGATGCAGATAAAGCAGCGTCATGTTGTTGCTGAACGTCATTTACTGCGTTATTGCTATTTTTTGTATAACGCATGCAAAGCTTTTCTATAATAAAATTCATGCTAAAAGCAAACATAAAGTGTTAAAAAATGTAATCAAACTTTTAAAATGTTTTGCTATAAATGTAAATATGCTATATATCTTTTTTTAATAGAAAACGAATCACTCAAAATCAAAAAACCTAAATTTTTTTTGCTTAAAAAAATAATAATGCTTTTTAAAGAGCCAGTAATGTTTATTTTTTGTCCTGCTACAATATATTGTTTTATTGTACAATATTTTATTGTTGTAAAGTGAAAAACAATATAATATACCATACATTATTACCGACCCGTGGTAATAAAGTGTGAATTTAGACCGTGCTCGTGTCTCATATCTACTTCAATCGTCATGCATATATCCTCTGGTACATATTTCTACCAGTTCAATTTATGGGCCATTTCTTGTGTTTCATATTCATACCATAATTATTTTGTTCTTCCTTTTGTCTGGGAAAAATATGTACCAGCCATAATTTCACCTTCATTGTTTTTGTTAGAATATAAACCAGTGTGCCTAAAAAGGGTTTAACAAAAGGAACACCTATTAGTAGGGATCGAAAAAATACAGGAAAAAAAATCCTGTACATTTAAAAAAACAGAAAAAATAAATAAACAGAGCATATCAATAGGTACACGGTTATATTTTTCATAATCACGAAACCCAAGTTGCTTTCTTTAACTCTTTTTTTATTATCGTTTTATTTTCCCCTGAAATGAAGATTTCGGAAGGCCATTAGAACATATATATGTGTATCAAAGATTCTTGAAATTCAACCATTTACCGTGGCTGAAAATGTACAGATAGATGCCTATTTCTTCTACATACTGTTGAGTTACTTGACATTTTGTGTAAACACCAGAATGCTTGGGTTTAAAGCCTTTTATTAAAAATAAATACGCAAATATGCTTTTTTTGTATACTTTAACAGATTTTAATACTGAATATTGACATAAACTTAAAATCCTATTTTCGTATGCTTTTTTTGTTATCTCTATGTTTATATACTTTTCATAATGATTATTCATAAATTTGACATCATTTTGTATTTTTTGCACTGAAGTACAGATAAAAGTATAGGAGTTTTGATCATTTACGGGCAAAATTACCATCTTCCAGTACATTGTACAGAGACCCTGTATTTATTTTGCCCCTAAAACCCTGTAAATTTTCCGAAGCCTACCTATTATAAATAAAATGTTCATATGGCACAGGGATACCGAAACCATAATGTAAACCTGCCATCATGACCATACAATATATGGTCATTATGGACGGAAAGTTTTTCCATATTTGTTCTATAATTTTTCCATATTTCATATCCATTTTTCTACCTTTCCGCCTATTTTTCATCTTTTTTTTAGAAACTGAGTTTTTACCCCATAATAAAATTCCGAATTCAGAAAGATGTATAATTTTATTCGAAGAACAAAACAGTACGTAGTTAAAATGATAATTTTATGCAACAAACGCCAAAGACGCATGTAGAATAGATACACCAATTAGCTTTACATTTAAATTATATAGCAAGATTTTTTATCAAAATGAATGCTTTTAAGTCCGGTGGCAGATAATAAACTATTATTTACGCCCTTTGTTTCATATTAATTGTCCGATTTGTGGACGAAATATATTTCAAATTAATTTACAGATATTGATTAAATGAACACGAAACGCTCAAACCACTGAAAAAGTGTTATTAACATTAATATTGCTACAATATCAACGTTTCTTTGCTTTTATAATTTCTGGATGTAGCCTTGTAATCATTTATCTCTTCCACGAAGAATGATTCGAAACTTAAGGATTGTCATTAAAGAAAAATAATGATGGTTTAAAACATAATTAAAGATAAAAACCGTCAATATTTACAGTATTTATCACATTTTATTTTATGTGAGATAAGTTCACCACGATTCTCTAGTGTCATAAGTACAAATATATATTATATGATATAATTACAATATATACGATGTTTTATCGTTGAAATATACATTTACAGTTATTCAAAGTGTTGTGTTTCCCATGGAACATAGAAGAAACTATGTAGAAAAGTGATTTCTTTAGGTTATAATATTCTCTTTTAAAAGGATTTTCGTTCTTATCTTCGACATCATCATGATTATAGATCTAATCTTATTTAGATTATATATAATTTTGGGGTCGATATCCCAAGATTCCCCTCTTGAACCCCCTGAATATTCCACGAGTGCTTATATGTACTTCTGATAATAATATTCTTCTTCTGTTTTTTCTGTTTTATTTTCCATTATATACTTCATCATATTTTTATTTATAATCATAAGTATTTCTTTACTCTTCATCTTTTTCATATTTATTCCGTGTTTTAATCTCCATTTTAATTCATTATATTTATCATTTTATTCTTTATGTCATTCTCAATATGATTCTGGTGTTCAATTTTCTGCAATTATTCTCTGTATTAGTTGTCATGTTTTATAACATCGTATCTCCAAAGTTTATTTTAATTATTCATCTCGTATATATTTTTATTTGTCCTTTTAATTGTCCATTTTAAAAATTAATCTAATTGTATATTCTTTATCATATTCGTATTCCAGGTCTGTTTATTTTTAGTTTTGTTTTATTCTCCATTTTAGTTGTCATTCTTATCTTTATTTTTAATTTTATTCACTATTTTATTGTTTATTATATTCTTCATTTTGTTGTTCACTATATTCTCCAAATTATTCAGAATTCTATTAATAATCTTTTATCTTATTTTAGATCACATTTTATTTTTTATTACATTCTATTTGATTTTCTATGTTATTTCCCTTGTCATTCTCTATAAAATTCTCCATAGTATATTTTATCTTTTATCTCGTTTAAATTATTTATTTATTTTTAATTCTTAACCCCACCTGGTTTTCCACTTTTTTCTCATTTTAATTCTTCATTTTTATTTCATTATATTTTCTATTTTATTTATTTTATACTGCACGTGCCAGGCCCTCTGCCTGATCAGAGGTGCATATTATCTTGAACCCCTAAGTTTATGCTGGTCTGTCACCTTTCAGAAATTAATTTTGGTTAGTTTTTACCCGGCAGCTTATTTAACGTGGGTTTTCATCAACGGAGAATCATCTTATAATTTTTTTCTGGCCTTTGACTAAGGCACCCACCCAAGTTTGATTGCAATCTTTGTTGCTATAAAAAGATACCTTTTGTTACAAGCGTGACCTTGCTTGTAATCAGTTTTAATGTTGGGTTCCGAGAGAATACTTTGAAGAAAAAATATTAAAAGAGATCTTATTTATTTATAATATTCTCTTTAAATAGATTTTCATATCTTATATCCGAAAATATCATGATTATAGTTCTAATCTGTTGTGATTATATATAATTCTGGAGTCAATAACAATAACACAAACAATTTTTTATAGCTGACAGTTCCACTTATAACACATCTAAGCGTTTTTTGTGGCTTATTTACGAGTATACAACCTTTTTAAAGTCGATTTGAGGTAATTATATAATTCAATTTTCAAAATGCTGTGGGGAATCACTGTTTTGCTAGATAGTATGTTTGAATCTTCCGTATCCTTAAATCTCGTTTAGTTCTGATATTACCTTGTATATACACAATATTCTACACAACGTTGCTGTTAAAATATGAGTCATATAATTATTCCAGTCATATTTAATGATCGCTTTACACGAAGGTCTATTCTTTTATAGATTATTTGCAGCATAGGCTTGTCTTTTGCTGCTAATCTTTATAGAAAACATTTAAAACATAAGCGGCTATGTTTACAACTTAAAAATGATACTAATTCTGAGTTGCTGATAGATAGTTGTTTTTGTTGAATTTTTTTCTATCAAAACACATTTTTTGTTTATTTGGCCACAACAAGGGGGGTAGAGACAACAATAACTACGGTACATCATCTTTCAAAAACTTTTCTGGTTTTTCAAAGTGATCACCCAATCTATATTTTTTTCTTATGCCCCTGGATATACTATCTCGTTTGCCGTTTAAGGTCTAGACTTGAAGACATAACATAGGCCTTAGTTGATTATTGTTAACCTCCAACCGCTTTCGTTGCTTATTATACAGGTTTTTTTGTGTAACTCTCTATGGAATATCTCACGGTTTGGTTTACTTGTAATTTCCGCGTGTAAAAAAAGATTCGTCTAATAGAATGCCCTATTGAATTTTTGCTGCATTTTTTTTTGTCAATATTGCTTATTTCATTCCAAATTTCCTGTCTGTTGTATTTTTTTTTTTTTGTAATTAATACCTTTTTTTATATATATTCTAGGCAGTGTACGTCTTCATAAACGTTTTTGCTATCATTAAGTTAATCGAATATTTTGTATATTCTAAAGGAACATATAACTATAACCTCAATGTAGTTTAAACACTGATTAAAAGTTACCGATGTCTTTTTGTCTAGGTATTTGTACTTTTCTATGCGGCGCCGTATATCCAATTTTTAATTTGGTTTTATTATATTAATTTTTACATGTGTCAAGGTTGTTTTTTGTGCAGGAACCACCATATGTTTTTTTACATACATTCAATAGTGATTATATTTGCAGGTGCCGTAATATTTGTGTTATAACACGATTTTTGTAATGTTGCGTGCGCATATAAGCCGTAGGAAAGAAAATTAAGTATTTTGTATATGTTCTTAGCCGCTACGAGTAGTTTTTTAATTTTTTTTTCTAGATCTTTATTCTTTTTGTTATCAATGCCATATAGAAGATTTTGTATTGCGCGATTGAATTGTTGCGCATCTTATCGGGTATATATTAGAATGATATATCCCTCAGCCGATTTTTTATTCTTTTACTTATCTGTAATCTAAAGCAATCTTTTTTATATTTCCGTTATGGCATGACGGTGTAAAAGATGCACAACTACTACCGAAACATACTCTGTTTGCATAACATGCCACATTTATTGCATTTTTTTTAACAAGAATTATAGATTTTTTTTGTGTTTTTGTAGTGCACGTAAAAAAACTCAGCTACGTCCTACTGTTCCATAACGCCACTATATGGCGCTACATCTTTTCGATATGCAAAAATAGGCATTTTACTTCTGTCATTACTTTCAGGTCTGGTTTTCAATTTTGATACCAGTGCCTCGACCAGCAAAGGTTTTTTCTTCATCTTAGTCGTTTTCTTTTTGAAGAAAATGCAAGATACAGTTCTGCTTTCTGCGGTGATCTTACACCAAACACTCGATCCAAATGATACACCAAAGATTGCGCAGTTTTTTCTTATGTCTTTGGTGTGCAACAACATGTATATATAACTGCTTCTGTTGAGGTTGTGTGCGCGTAATAAATTGTCAATATATTGGCTTATTTTGTTGTTATCGACATGTTCCTTGCTTCTTCATTCTTTCGCTTTATCTCGTACATATAACCTCATTTTTTTTATAAACTTTTGCTATGTTCTTCCTGTAAGGTTCAATACACACAAAAAAGTTCTCTTTTTGTATGCTGCTGCGTACGAAATAGGGGGAGGGGGCATGGGGGCAAGGCAACCAACCTAGAAAAAAAATGTAGATATTGATTTAGGGGTTTTCTCTCTTGTGCAGTGATATTTTTCTACTAAAAAAATGTTGAATTGCATGAATTTTGCAAAAAAAAGTGTAAAAAAAAACATTTAAGACTTTTGCTGAAGAAAATTGTGTTTTTTTGGCGATGTAATGTATTAAAAAAAAACTGACTGAAACCTGAACAAAAAAACTCGGTACGGTACTGATTTTATGGGTATTCCTGACCCCCAGAATACACATCAACTGCATTCATCTCTAGAATATCTCAAATGGAGGCGGTACCCCAAAGGCATTGTCTATAAAAGCCTTTATCATTAGTGTCGGCAATAGTACGGTAAGATGGTAATTTTTTTGTACAATTTTATGTGAGATGTGTCGTATTAAAATTTAAAGACATGGATGTTTTTTAATTTGCATGCTTATGACTGCTTTTTGAAATCAGATATCCATAGCATAAAAACGAATCGTTATGGCTACCAAAAGCATACAGAAAAAAATTGCCGTAGTTTTGCACTGTTGCAAAAACTACATGATTTGCCAACTGGTCACAATAAGTTGCATTATATTTTTTTTATAAATTTATCTAGCAATTTTACTATTTGCGATTATATTTTAAGGCTATGATAGGTCTTGTAAGCACTAAAGTATGTGCAGTCTTTTACTGGTTTTTATATTTAAGGTGTACTTTGCATGTATTACGTAATTTCAACAGCGCTTTTTAGTTTTTTTTTATACACATATTGACACTAATTACAAAATCTAATATTCAAAAGATGATCATTTGTTTGTCTTTGTTGCAAAAGTTAGCTTAATGTGCTTTAAAACTTTTTTTATGTTTTTTTTCCATTTCTAAGTCCCGTGCTTTTTAGTAACATTGTTTTTAAATTCTGTATCGTACATTTTTTCAACTTAATAAAGCTTTTTTTTTTATTACAAAAAAAACTTCTAGTGTGTACGACAGTTTTATCGCATTTATTAATTAACCGTTGTTCTTGCGTAGATAATTTGTACTTGCATATCTACTTTATTGTAATTTTTACGTTAACAATTTGATGGCATATGCCAAAAATCTACAATATAACCTTAAACAGTAGGTTGCATCTTTACGTTGCTGTTTTTCTCACGACCGAGTTCTTTTTTTTAGTAAGCTTCTTGTACTTTTTTAGTATTTGTATAATCATTTTTTTGTTATTAGTGTCAAATCTAGTTTTGCATTATTTCCACGGGTTGTTTTTACCATCAGGCATTCCCGTTGGACGTCTTTACTGCGTTTAACTCAATCTAGTAGCATTTTTTCTTTTAATATTACATATATTTTTATATTTGGTTTAAAAATTATTCTTTGTTGTCTCAGGTACGATTCGTTTTTTTATAAAACGGTATATTTTTATATCAAAAATTTCTGCGGATTTTTTAGTACGTCATCGAAAAAAATACCAAAAAAGTATTTATCTCGATTAGGGACTCTTATCCCGGGATAGCACCAAAAAAACGTGATTTTTAAATCCCGGGATATAACACGGGATCCCGGGATCCCGTATACCGA